>VXBR01005789.1:70883-133020 GCA_013400215.1 Cisticola juncidis | reverse complement strand
AAAAAGAAAAGAAGAAAAAATCAGAATTTTTAATAACCTGAATTGTAGATGAAGTTGGAAATCTCATGGAATCCCTCCTCTGGAAAAGAAGTTTTCCTTAAATTCCTCTGAGAGTGGCAGTCACATGCAGTCGGGAAATAAGAGCAGCTCCATTAGGGGCGGCCCCTCCCCTTTTTAAAATGAGTGTAGTGGGTAACAGAATGTTCTCCAGGTTTTCTTTCTTTATAGCGCCATCTTCAGAGCAATATATCATCTCAGCATCACCTTGTGATGATGTATTACTCACATACATCACCAGCCTGAACAGTGTTTCAAGTGATTTATAGACCTGGTAAATCATTAAAGTGAGGCACACTGATGTATTATTCAGAGATGGCACCAAATGGGCAAGAAGCTTTTAAATGCATAGTCAGCACAATAACAGAACACAGCATAAAGCACAAAAAACTCATACCATGCAGAAGGCAACTGCCCTAAGCTTGCAAAAGAAGGTTGATACCAAATGAGCTCCAACAGTGATACAGAGCTCTCGGCCCTCTCCTCTCATGAACCATGACAAGACAAGTGGAAATGGCCTCAAGATATGCCAGGATAGGTTCAGGTTGCACATCAGGAGGAATTTCCTCACTGTGAGAGTGGTTAAGCATTGGAAGTCATCATCCTTGAAAGTGTCAGAAAATGACTGGACATAGCATTTGGTGTTATGCTTTAGCTGACAATGTTGGTATTCTGCCAAAGTTGTACCTAAATGATTCTATGATTCATAAATCTGACCACTGGGTCTGCACAGAAAATATCTTGAAATAAGAGAGATATATGTGAGAAGTCTCCTAAGTGGAATAATAGGCAATGGGATCCAGATAATTATCCTTATTGAAATTTGTGTAGGTTGTGTGTGCCAACACATCTTAAATACCCACCTTCAACACAAGGAAAGGGAACATGTTTGTGTTTATGCACAGGTGTAGGTGGATAAAAGTGTGCAAGGAGCACAGTGATGAACTGTCTTCTAATGATTTTGAACACAGTTCTGGGTCATTCTTTGAAAAGGACACAGAATCAGCACACTAAAAATTTTCTCAATCCTGCTTGTGGTTGGTTACAGGATCAGGCCAAACCCTTTCAGCACACAGCACAATATTAGAGTTTGTGAAAAGAATTTTGTCCATAAGAATTTGACAGTAGCTGGAAAAACTAGAACTTTAGTAGCACATTTTATAGCTTTTCATTTCTTGCTATTGTAAATTACTTCCTACCCTACAATAGGCAGACAATACAGTTCTAGTTCTTTTACAAAAAATGCTCTCAAGGAAAGAAAAATGAGGAAGCCTGGTATGACTAAAACTGACATTTTAGTTACACTTGAATGTAGCAGGTTCTCTAAACACAGCAATTCCGTATTAGGTGTTTCATAGCTTCTCTTCTTCACTATCTATCTATATTCTGTGGAAATATTTATTTCTGATGTGAGCAGGCCTACTTCCTTCTAATCCTCCAACCTGACCTTGAAATTTCTCTTGTTGCACTTTTAACAATGGTCCAGCACTGTGTAAAAGTAGCAGAAAAGAGCAAGCCAACCCTTTATTCACATGTACCTTAAACTTCACAATGAGGGTTTGTGCAATATTTCTCCAACAAAGAAAATAATTAAAAGCAAAAAGATTTCTAGTTCAATTATTTTCAATGGCAAAACCCCCTCTGAACTAATGTCAAAAGGTGATGGGAAAGAAACTTCTTGTCCATTGAAAGATAATCACAACACCAACTTTCCTTGAGACATCCATCTGTAGGGTTCCACATTTTTAACACACAAACACAGCAAAAGAAAAAAACAGTAGGTTTTGGGGCTTTTTTTTATGTTTAGGTTTTGAGAAGGGGAGGAGCCTTTCTAGTTTTGATTATATTTGGGAAAAAAGTGAATTTTCTAAGTATAGCTTCTCTTTGTCCTCTCGCTGATGGCACATTTTAAACTCCATTGATTAGTGACTTTGTGTGACTCCTTTTAAACAAATTTGCTTGTCCAAATTTGTGTATTTTGTGTAAAGGAGGTATAAATACACCTTCAACACACCAGAATCTTTAAGCATGTACTTTACGATACATTCACATGAATATCTCTCTAGGAAATTTGGCAAAGAAATAAATGAATCTTAATTAATGTATTTGATAGATTAAACCCATGGTTGCAATATAAGGTTTTGTGGGTGGGTTTTCAGATTGAAAAGACAAAAAAATAGAAAAAGAGCTGGATAGTATGGGTTTCAGGCCTGTTATATATCCCCTGAGCAAACAGTGAATTCCAGAATTTTCTAACATAATAAAAAAGTCCCATTCAAGTTTTAACTGTGCCAGGTGTCCAATTTCAAGAGGCAAGATAATTTAGAATTTGTTGACATTCATGATTTCTTTCAGGAAATACATTTTTTCCCATGAGACCTGTTTGCTGAAGCTACTCCAGTTTCTGGTCATATTTTTTATCTCACCCTCAAAGTCCCAGCTAATTTAAAATTTCATCAATTTATCTTTGTGAGATAACATCCAAAGCCTTTTAAGCACCCCTTAGAATGACTAATGTACAGATATCAAGTATGTTATTGTATGAAAGAGTGGCTCATATTTAACTGTAAAGAGCTAATTATTGTAAGGAAAAAGAAAGCTTTGTGTTGAACCTTTTACTCATTACATATAGGCCATATATGGAAACACAGAAATCTTACAGGAAATAATTGAAGTTTTATTGAATTGAATATTTTATGTCCTGAACATGAACAAATCTATTAAGAATCCTATTTTGGTGTAGAAAGAAAAGTAAAATAAAGACATAATCCCATATCAATCCATAATTTTTCTGTTTTCTTTGAGTTTAAATCAAAAAAATTTGATTGTTTTAGGCACAGCACAGCAGGAGTAACCTGATTTTCTTAAAATCCAACAGTTTTATTTACTTTGCAATAGCAGCACCTTTCAGACCATTACAGTGATGTTGTCTCATTGTATAACTAACAATGCCTTAAACGATATTGGTCCCTGACCAATAATTATTTTTTTATTGAGTTGCTTATGTTCTGAATTATAAAACCTGGCTTCTTATAAACACTGAGACTCATAAAAAATCTATAGACATATAGATATGTGTTTATATATAAGTAGACCTTTAATCTCAACATCTATCATATTCATATACCTTTGACAGACCTAATGGAAATAAAAGTATTGTATTGCTACATCAGAAGATTCCCTGTCTTCTGCAGATATTCAGAGATAAAGAAGGTGACCTCATATTACTTCTATAAACTTTTAAAGGGTATTCTGCAAATACCACTGTATTTTTAACTTGTTTATTTATTATTTGATAGCAATAATAGACTATTATTATAGACTGGTGCACAGGAACCCTGATCTACCAAAGATTAAGAGGCAAGAATGTAGAAGACAAAAATCAGTAAAAGTAGTTGTCATGATGTAGCAGAGCAGGAGGACTTAGAGAATAGAAGGTGAGCTATTCCAACTGGGCCTCAGAGCATTCCAGCTACGTGCAGCAAGATAAGGTTGCTTATTGGTAACCCTGGGCTTAAAGTAGAACCACTAGTGGGATAGAGCACTGGCACTGAGCACACCGGTGCTGCTTTAACTGTAGTTGGTTTACACACTTCTCCATGGGCTCACCAATAGGATGTACTCACTAACTGTAAACCATTCTTGCTGTATATAACCCGCCACCTTAAGAAATAAACCAGAACGTGTGTTAAACCCACATTGGGTCAGATCACGTTGCTTTCCCCTCCGGTCTCACCAGGCCTCAGCTTCAGCATGAACTTCAAAAAAAGCCAGGAGTTAAAATTGTGAAGTAAAGGAGTTGCATTTGACAAATGACGAAAGTGTCATGAAAATAATGACTTTATAGGATGTCTAATTGTTGGAGAAAAACTGTAGGAAGGAATTATCTTTTGCTGAACTAGGAGAACAGAAATGTCTGATGATTTCCTGCTTAACAGCCCCCTGAAATGGAAAGAAATTGTTCATTAATAGAAACATCAAAGACCAGGAATCTTAGCCTAGAATAAAATGCTGTATGTTTGATGATTTCAGATTTCTCATATTCTAACAAACTTGAGCTGGGGTGTTTAATAGGCTCTCAATGCATTTAACAATTATTTCATAGAATCACAGACTATCTCAAAGTGGAAGGAACCCATAAGGATCATCAAATCCAACACTCAGTTCCTTGCAGGAATACCTAAACACTCTTAGTTAAGTCTTTCCCCTGAGATCTTTACCACCTTGGTCACAACCCAGCCTCTTGTCCCCTCATTTTTATGTATAACACATATTACCATGAGTTGGAGAATCCAACACATGCTGTTGTTAAATTTCTAAACACTAGTGACATACAACTAACACTGTAACAATTTAAGGAACAGACAAATACTGACTAAAGAGAATAAGAACAGTACCAGAGAATTTTAGACTAAAATAGCCTAACAGTAACTCTTCCAAAATAAATGGCACTGACTCTCATGGCATGAATTGCTTTTTATGGAAAAGAAGCGGAAGACAAGAGGAATAGCCAATATGGAATCTTCAGGAAGAAGTTATATTGATTAAACTGGACTAGTTTTTATTCACAGAAAGAATCATGAAGCATATTATTATATTTCTTAATTTGAATAAGAGCTGGCTTACTTAGAAGGTGGTATTTTTATGGCATTCTTATAACTAAGTGGAGAAGACAGCCTAGATGAAACTTTACTTAGATGGGGAAGAAACATGTTAGGAGACAGTATTCAAAGAATAAAAGATGCATTGGAAGATGCCTCTGAAGCAGTCACTGAAGCAGGTTTCTGCAAGGATATGTGTATGCTTGATGTTACTCAATGGTTACATGTATAGTTTGTGCACATTTCCTCATTATTTTCACTGTGAGAAGAGCATTAAGCTGAGAGGAACAAATATTGTGTTTGAGTACAGGACTGTATTTAAAATTTTACAAAAAATAAGGTGAACCTGAACAATACAAGTAAGAAATTCTGCTAGCAAAATATAACCTGGTTAACCATCTTGATTGCAGGATGCAGGGATTATAAGAAATCACAGAGAATGCACCAGTCAAACCAACACAGAGTTGTGTGGAAGGGTGGGCATTACACTGTGATGCATAAAGCTTTTGTAACTCTCTAAAAGCACAGTTTTCATATTTGACTCTACAAGTCCAGAGTCCTAAGCCCCTAGACTGAAAGCAAGAACTGATGTTATTTGCCAGCATCCAGAATTATTTATGATGAACAAAATCACACTTACGTCAAACATACAACTGATTTGAAGACAAACAATCTCATGAGTTCTGTCTATCAAGTGCAAGCTGCAGCCAAGATCTTCTGAAGTCTGATGAGAGCCTATTCTGTAAGACATAGAAAGCAATTCTTAAACTGTAAGGGCTGAGCTGGAATACTTTCAAATTTTGGCAGTAAGTCTCATAATAATTTGAAAAGAAGCAAAAGAATAAGTGAAGGAACAGAAATATTCAGAATGTCAGAAAGAATAATGTAAAAGGAAAATGTTTGGGGCTTGGAGTTTATTCAAGAGAGAAAACACTGACAGGAGACAAGAGTCTTAAGGGATTTCTGCAAAGACATTGTCTACTATGCATCGAACAAGACTTAATGTGCTTAAATGCTATCAAGGGAGATTTAAGTTATACATTAAAAAAAATCCTAATGGGGTGAACAGATAAGTAGTGAAATAGGTTGCCTAGGGAGATTTTAGAATCTCTGTCATTACCCACATAATTATTGGAAATAATTTAAATATAGTTGATCCTATCCTGCAGCAAGTTAAGAGATGAAATGCTCTCTCCCGGTCCCATCATATTTTCTGTGAGTCTGTGCTTCTCTCTACACCCTACAATATGTACATTGCACATTTTATGTCTGTCATACCATCATTCTTGAATTTCTATCCCGTTCCCAGGTTTATTTATCCTTTTTATACAGTAAGGTTTAGTTTAAAAAAAATATTAAATCAATGTTTAAAAAAAAAAAAAAAAAAAAAAAAAAAAGAGGTTTAAAAGGAAAGGATAAAGAATAATGCAGTCTGTCAAAAAGGACAAATCACAACTAATTCCATAGGTTATCTCTGCAAAACTTTGAATTCATTCCAGGAATTAATTTTATTTCATTTTCAGGTTAAAAATGAAATAATATTATTACTTACTATATTTTGTAAAGTGTAAAGAAAGAGACATTTGCAATACATAGAATTTTTTTTGTTATTTACAAATTAAGTATATCAAGAACTACAGGGAAGAGCACATGGTTGGAGAACTGATTTTGTATAGTTCTCTGTAAACCGTTACTGTGCAGGGTGCATTATGTTTATGCAACTTTAAGAAGACCAATTCTACCCAAATTCTCAGTAAAGAGCTTAGTGAATGGCTTTCTTCGTATTTCCTGAATTTATTGCCTTTTTATTCTTATATTTCCTAATGTGCTAATGAATCCAGACATGATATTTTCTATTTTTCATGCATGAAACAAAGTACTAATAAAAGAAAGTTTTAAAAATCCCATTTTTAAAAATAGCATTAAAAAACCTATTATTTTTGTCAACATAAATAATTCATTTGTGCCTCATGCTAATAAAGAGGATCATAGGAACCATCATCTTGGTTCTCTACTCACTGACAGTTCTTCTCTTCTTTATAAAAATGAAATATTTTAAAATATATTCATCACAGTTTTCTTGAACAGATGAGAAAATAGCTCATGCATTCAAACTGTTTCTCTATAGAAGGCAGAAGATATCCTGTATAATAAAAAAATTATATGTCTTCTAGGACAAAATAGAAAGTAGTATGCTTTAAAACCGCACTTTCCCTTTCCTTTTAAAATGTTCTTTTCTATAGATTTCTCTTTGAAAAGCATTTTGTCTATACTAGGGCTTGGTTAACATATATAAATAATAAAAAAAATATTTTGCCTATGTTTTTGGATTTTTTGAGGTAATAAGATTAAATTTTGCCAAGAACTTCAGCAACATTACAATGTGTAAGACGTTCGCAGCACTTTCTGTGGTTTTTACTGGCTAATGATTCTTCATCTCAAATGTTTACACCAAGAGATAAAGTTTTGAGGGATGAATTTGATGAACATTTTTTTAGAAGATGCTTTGAAACTTAACAGAATTTTAGGAAGAATTCTGACAAAATTTGATTAATGAGAGGGAACTAAGATGGGCAAGGAAAAATGTCCCTTGTAATCTTTTATTGATGTTTAAATTTTTGATTTTGAAGATTTTATTTTAAACTTGAAGATCTTTTTAAATGCAAGAAAGCAGAAAGACTTCTATTAGTATCCAGCAAAAAATTGACAAATAGAAGGGAATATAAATAAGGTATAATTATACTGCATACTGTTTTCTTGAACATTAGTTTTGCTTGCTACTTCAATCATGCTTCTGAAATGGACATGGCTCTTTTTAAGAAGAAAAGGTGAAAAGATTAAACCCTATATTAAAATCTAAATGGTTTTAGAGCCACATTATGATACCATATTTGCTTCTGGTCTTTTTAAAGTATTAATATGGGATATTGTACTCAGGTAGATGAAATAATAAAGAGAATAAACAACTTCACTGAAATGTGAGAGAACGTGCAGGTTAGAGGGAGATCTGCCTTTAGGGCTGTTGATGGAGACAGAATTTTAATAAATTAGGGCTATTAATTGACTATAAAGTTATAGTGAGCTAAATTTAAGGATTACTGGGATTACAAACATGACCTATAATGCAAATAAAAAATTCTCATAAATTCTATAATTCTTCATGGTAAGTATCATTATATTATTTGAAAAGATTCATCCTAAAATTATGAATGTTTTCATGTCCTTTGACACATTTTCTGGCACATTATTACTTAAATTTTGCTTTTTTTCCATTAACTCAGTAGGATTTTATTCTATTATGAAAAATTCTAAATTATAGCCATGAGTATCTTCTCCTAGCAGAGACCTATCTAATTTTTTTGTAAAGTCCCATGAACACCCTTGATGTTAATGAAACATAAATATTCATACTAATAAATAACTGAACAAATTCAGGGCCTTATGTAAAGGACACTGTGATTGGTTGGATAATAAAATGATTGCATGGGAAAAGGCCTATACCTCAAAGAAAAAGAATAAGGGGATAGTTTCATGATCTTGAAATGAACATCAGGTACTTGCACTGAAGAGGTAGACACTGCAGAAGAGATTGGTAGATTGAAGTTTTGGGAAACTGGGAAATACCTTCAGATCTTCACTAATCAGATGTCCTCCTTTATTTTTTGCACTTGTAGTTCCAAGAAACTATGTTACTCCTCCCAGTGTATAGCTAAAAGGATTCCTATTCCCTTACACTGAACATAAAAACTTTCATAAGAAACTTTTATGCATAAATAAAGCTGAGCTTATCTTTTCTTTGATTCCAGCTTTGTCTCAGTAGCCTAGATATGACTCTATGAATCAGTAGTACTCTTCTGCACATCTTTCTTAAAAGGATTTGGTTTCAATGACTCATTCCACTTTGAAATGTAGCCACCATGGTAAGGATCATGAGGGCTCTTTGTAAAAGGAAATTATTCTCTCTGGTCTACTTTGGTAGTTCAACAATATACGTTCCATGGTCTTAAAAGGATGATTCTGTGGTCAAGATAGACACATGGTCTAAGGACTTGCCACCTTGGGCAACATTATTTTTTACTGGTTTTTGATATAGATGTCATAATTGTTTTCTTAATATGGGGTACAGAAGGAAAGAAATACATCACTGTTACCTCCAAAACTGGTGCTTTGGGGTCCTTGGAGAAGAGGAAATAATTTGTATGTAAATTTTTATGTATGCATTTTTTTCTTCATTTTTGGATCTCGATGTACATGTCTCAAGATATGCAATCATGTTCAACTTCAAAAATCCACCAGTATGCTCTTTCCTTGAAATAAACTTTACTCAACAGAGGAGTTTTGTTTCTCTAACAGAAAGGTTACTCTCACAGTTTATCTATCTTGGTTTCTGAAAATACACTCCCTTTTTCCTCACTGAATGCTGTTTCTTTCTCTCTGACATGCTTCTTTCACTCAAGCATAGATTGCTTTTTTAGTGACATGCCACAAGCAGCTCATTACCACTGAAGGGTGAGAGTTTTCATTTTATGATCCCATATTATAACACAGTATTCCCATTCCCATCTGCTCACCTAGATTTTCTGATACATTTATCTCTGCCAGAGAAAAGTTATTTACCTGATCTTTTTGTTCAATAATCGTTGCCTCACTGAAAGGTTCACAAACAGTATTTCTCACAAACAGTATTTCTCATGAAGTCTGTGTTGCTATTAATTACAGAATTACCTCTACATCTCTGGAAAATTAGGCTCTGTTTAGAAAACCTCGACTGTTGTATAGACCCTGAAAAAGGTTCTCTCTGTGGAGTTTGAAAGGAGCTTCTGTGCAAGACCTTTTAACCCCTTAGCCTTGCTAATGTTCAAATACCACTTTGCAGGAAGATAACCATTTAGAAAAGTGCTTTCTTTTTGGAAATGACAGAAAAAACACAAGGCACAGGGAAATTTGCATTTAATCAGCTAGTGGTATTTCTTCTTTCAGGACAGAGAGTGCTAACAAGGAGAAACTTGATTACAAAGAGAGCCTGTGGTTTATATAAGGTAGTAAACAGCACTCAGGAGTCAGGCACTTGTAGCACAAAGCTTGACTCCCAGAAGTTATATGAAAAGTATAACTCTTCTCATAGCAGTGTGCTGTGATCACATCTTTCAGAACTCTTACATCTGCCATGAGTGAAACCCTGGAAACAGAACTTCAACGTTCTGCCTTGCTCTTGGATTACCCATTTTCTTTTATGAGTTTATTTAGGTGGAGAGCTTTTCTTTTATAGTAGTAATATATATATTATATATAGTAATATAGTAATACATAGTAATATAGTTATATATAGTAATCCTTTCATTCGTAATGCTAACCTGCTAAACATTCCTCAAAAGATTATTCACTGCTGTTCCAGAGGTTTAACAGAATGTGCAAAACTGAATCTCAGAGACAGGAATTCAGGCTGTGTCTGTCATCTTTTGACTGGAACACGTTAACTTTTTGTGCTTCTGATGAGAAAGAATAAAAATATATTGGTAGCCAATTAAACTCTAAAAATACAAGATTAATGGTTAATAACTAGTGTTTTCAAAATTAGTCCAAAAGATAATATACTTGAGCAGTGAACTGAAAATGAGAAAAGCATTACAGATTCACTTTGTGTAAACTCTAGCAACATTCTGTGTCTGCAGATTAATGAATGTTTAACCAAGATGAGTTACACTGACTCCTTACATAAGTCAAAATGACAGTCAGATTTCTACCAAATTAATTAATTATGATCAGTGAATGAATAGTTAATTAATTTGGTATTGGGGATCCCTTACATTGATAGTAAATTCATTGGGAAACAACAAAGTAAAGTCTTGTAAAGATTTTACTCAAAATGCAAATCAAATTAAAAAGGTGAAGCAGGCTAAGAAAACTAAATGCATTGTCAGTTCCGTGAGAGGCAGGGCTAGATATAACAAAAGGAAGAGGAGAGTATTTGGAATTATTTGATACATAAACAACAGAATAGGATAACCTTTCTTTATGAAAAGTGAAAAGTGAAAGAAAGAGCAGCTGATCCGTTTTGATTACAAGATATGAAGAAGTATCAAATCAGCTGCAAGCCTTGGCTTTAGCAAAGATTAAATATAAGTAAAAGATCTGTGACCTGGCTCTCAAAGGTCAGAGTTTAACACTGGAAATCCAGCAAGATTATGCATTAAGGAGCTCAATAGCTGTGTTTGTTCAGGTTGGCTGATGGAGATGGAGGTGAAGAATTCCATTTCTTTCTTCAGTACTGCTGTCAAGACTAGAAATCAGGACTTCCCTTGAAAATGAGACTATAACAAACCATTTAGTCCAACCATTCACATCTGTCAGTCTATGATAAGGAATTTCCTGGATAAGCAAAGTAACAAACAGTTTTGATAGGCTCACTCAAGAAAACACTGAATTCACACCAAATGCCTAAGACAAAGGGAAAATGTCTTCCCCAGAAATTAAAACAAACAAAAAAAAATCCATAAAACTTGCATTAGTGGTGATGTGACCTTACCCAACACACACAATGTTTGTTACCACAAACAAGTAATTGAGCCTTCTATTCCTGTCTGTGCATCAACTTTACAAGATCATGATTAGATCTTCCTTCAGTGAAAATTGCTTATATATCAGTACCGACCAAACAAATTCAGTGTTCAGTGGAAACAATGGTAATAGAAGTTTTTATTCTCAAAAAATAGTGATTATTAAGAGGTAAAAAAAATCTATGTCATGTTAAATTTACCTTTTGTCAAATTTATAATACAAATATCTTGTTAAAAAAAGTAAACACAACACACAATAAAACATGTCAATGTTTCTTAAAATCAGACCATGATTCTCCATTATACAGATAAAAGAATTTTTACCAATCCAAACCTGTTTGAAATCTCATCATGAGGAATATTTTTAAGTATTTGCTCTCTTTTTTTTTTTTTTTTTTNTTTTTGTTTGTTTGTTTGTTTGTTTGTTTGTTTTGGGTTTTTTTTGTTTTTGTTTTTTTGTTTTTTGTTTTCCTTAGGAGTATAGACTTGAGCATAAGACTCATAAGTAGTAGCCACTTCATCATAAGTGAAAAAAGCTCCCCAGTAAAACTAGAGACAGATTTTTCCCATTGCTCCAGATTCTGGCAGAATTAGAATATCATTGTCCTCTTTATTCCAATCCTTCTCGTATTCTTTGGCTAAAGTTTATTCAATATTTAATTGCATCCAGTTGTTATTGCACCTGCACCATTATCAGAATATACTTCCGTGGGAAAAAAAAAAAAGCAAAACCAGCAAGGTTTAATAAAACATGTATTCAATATTTTAAAACACATTTGAAATAAACATAAAATATTATAGGGATGCAGGCCAATTAGGAAAGGTAGAAGGACCTTTGATGACCTGAAAGAAAATCTTAAGGAAGTAAAGGTGCCCCTAATGTTTGGCTAAGTGACATTGAATGGTGAAATTTAAACTTCAGTCAGCTGCCTTTCAGAAAACAAGGTGGTTGTTTTCTTAAATCTTGGTTTATTATTTATTTTAATACAAATAATTACAGTTTCCACCATAACATCCCATGTACCCACAAGCAAATCTCCTAACATCCATTGGTTTCTGCCTGAAAAGCTCCAACAGCAGTGTGAGATCCAACAGCACAGCTCATCCATTGTAGGAGTCTCAGATGACCCTGCTGATGGCTGTGGCATTTCTTGGACTGAAATTCATTACACTGTCACAACAGTTCAATAAATCAAAAGAAACATGTATACCCCAAAGGGTAGAGAGGTTCTTTTGAATACTGTTCCAACTATACTCTCTGCATTAGAGCCAAAGGTCAAGTTTTCCTCCCCCAGACTCAAATGGTAAAACTTGTGGTGCCATTTGAAATGAGGAATGAAAAGCTGTGAGCTGTGAGAATGCAGTAAGACACCATACATATAAACTTAGAGGGCACAGGGAAAAGTCCTTTGAGATTAGCTCTGGAAAAGCTGCAGCTGAAAATAGAGGTAACTTTATGTAAAGCACAAAGCCCACCTGAGTCCTGGACTTTACAACGGATCCAAGATGCATGGAAGTCCTCAGAAAATATTTCCTGGAAACCATTTTTCAAATTTGATGTCTTGTATCATGCTGCATCGATAAGGAAACTCAAAGCTGTTAAGACACCAAAAATGCCAGGCATATTTAGACTTTTAACAACTAGAGTATTCTTGGACTGAAATTATAGATTCCTCTCCGCATTTCAAATCTCCAGAAATGCTTTAATCCAAAACATAAATAAAGGAAACTAAGCAGAATTGAGGACACCTTCTGAAGTAGTTCAATGTAATATATTTTGATCATATTCATTTCAAGGGCTGAAAATTTGAGGCTTTTTTTTGGACATAAAATCTAAAATATCTACTATCAGTCAAACACACTGGGATATTCCATCAATGGCACAGATAAGAACATGTACATTGCAGAGAATTCTTGGGATGTTGGGTCATGGCAATTGTTAAATATTTTCCGGATCCAGCCCAGAAAGAGCTGTCAGAGGCTATAGCTGTCTAAGTAGAACAGTAATCTATATGAATATGCAGATTGAAATATTTAGGGGTCTAGTAGTTCTTGATATTTAGAGAGATTTTAAAGATAACTGGACAGTTCTTTCTTTACAGTTCACCAAAAAAAGGTGGCAGAATTTCCTAACTATAGACCTCTGTGTCTTATACTGAAATAATCAGTCTAGTCCTGTATTTGGAAACAATTGACCTATCACAGAACTTAAAAAAGAAGAGGAAAAAATAAGCCTGAGGCAAACACCTGCTGCAACAAATTTCAACACACAGGAGTAAATCTTGACAAAGATGTAAGCAACTTAATACAAGATTTTTAATGGCAAGTGTCAGTCCAGTTTAATTTTATGTGTTGCTATCAGCTCCACCTATATTTAACAGTATTCCACTCTCTTTCTCAGCTACATAATATTTTCCTGAATTTATCCAGAATGATAGGAAGCATCATACATCAATATTCTCAAGTGTTGATATATGAGGGCAAATATCTCTGTATTTCCCCAAACTGAAAGACCTAATTTTGACATGCTTGGCAGTCTCTGTTCTCATTTGACCCTTACAACTGGTCTGAAATGTATATAACCTTTAATGGAGGAATAAAAATACTTTTCTGAACTTTTCTGCAGGGCATGAAGCAGAACCCTTCGTGTACATAGTGTGCTAGACCTGCTGTATACTGGATAGCACAACTAATTAAAGAATCATAAATTTCAGCTATTATAATTACCTGAACCTTCCATTTAGGAGGGATGCAGGACTTTGTGACTGCTGTTATTGAACCTCATGAGATTTCTGTTCCTTTATCTTTTCAGCATGTTAAAGTCTTCCCTGCACAGAAGCAGAGCAAAACAAGGAATTAATTCACTGCATCCCACGGGCAGGCAGCTGTTCTGCCATCTCCAGGAGAGCAGGGCTCTATCACATGTAACGATTACTTTGGAAGACAAACACCATCAGCCTAAACATCCCCCCTTTCCTCCTTCTTCCCCTCACTTTGTTCACTGAGCATGATGTCATACAGTCTGCAATATTGCTGTGGTCATTTGGGGTCACTTGTCCTGGCTGTGTCTCCTCCCAACCTCCCATGAACCCCCAGTCCTGTTACCAGCTTGGCACCACAAAAAAGCAGAAAAGACAAAAGACCTTGACTTTTGTAAGCCCTGCTCAGCAATAATTAAAAAATCTCTATATTAACAACCGTGTGTTCAGCAGAAATACAAAACACAGCCCACACCTGCCTCTGTGAAGAGAATTAACTTTACCCCAGCCCAAACCAGCAAGCACTCTATCATGCATAAATACCTGTATATATCATCTCCTCAGGTACATGAAGACATTGTTGGACTAGAGAAATGGATTTCCCTCCATAGATTTAGCCTGACCTACGTATGTATTTTCCACTTGACAACTTATTCATGACTAGGTTATCCTATGTACAGTATTTTTTCTTGTGTGTCATTAAAATTGTGACACTTAAGGTAATATTCAGCATTCTTTTGCAAAGGATTAAAGAATTCTATAGGATCTAAGCCAGTGCACTATTACTATATTTAACATTCTTGTCCATATTTTGTTCAAGGCTGAATCTAGAACTGAAATATGTGATTAACAAAAAAAAAAAAAACACCAAAAATAAAAATAAAAAAACCAACAAACCAAACAAACCATAAAAAAAATCATTGGAACACACTAATATACCCAGTTTTGAAACTAGCAATTAGATGCTTCTGTGCATATTATCTGTTTCTCCATCATTGCTTGCAGTCAAAATTATGTTGATTTTCTCTGTATACATTTGTCTGGAAACTCTAATTATGCTTTACCGTATTACCTTTAGGGAAAGCATAAATCATATGAATCATATTCTGCATTGGAATTATGATGTTAACTTGGTTATTTAAGTGGACTCAGGACAGCCCTTACTTCAGTGCCTCTTAAAACATAACTAAAGTGTAATAAATTTTGAGTTTCAAGGAATTTTTGTGACATCATCCCAAATTGTAATGATTTGATTATTCATCATATGCTAGAGTCATAATTACATTCTAATTATGCAAGGAGAAGTATTTATACTAAAACAGGCAATTAGGTGTAATTACACTAATGATGTAAATATGCAAGAATTAACTGAAAGTGATTTGAAAAGGAACTGGGGAAATGTGTACAAATAAAACATATTTGGTTTTTTAAAAACGTAAGCCTCTTTGTTAAATGATAAATCTTAACTATGTTCTGGGAACATCATGCAAGGAGATGTCCCAAGGTCATTTTTCCCCCATTTTTCCCACCAACTAAATGTTGTTATTCTCTATCCCTTAAGGAGAGTGAGAGATCACTTTGCTTTCTTTCTAGATCTTTTGAGAGATGGACAATCTCCTATGAATGCCCTCCAAAAGAAGTGTCTGTGGCTATCTACATGGTTACTTATTACATAGTTTAATTATATTCAAGTATTTCATATTTCCCCTCCCCCAAATTAGATTTGTTGCATACAGGTACCTGGAATGTGAATTCTCTACTTTGTCAGTATGTGCTTTCTGGCCTGACCACTGTCTTATTCTGAGATCCCTGTGTTATGCCCTTCCTTCCTTGCTTACCACAGGGCACTAACTAAATCAAAATTATGTTCTAAGAAAATCCTGGCCTTACCTGCCTCATCCTGCACTTACCTCATGATCTGTAGTAAACCTTGAAGAATTTGCTTCTACTTGACATTTAGATTTACCTTAAAAATCATATGTTTTCAGCACAGGTTTATCTGTACGAATCATAGTTTAAACCAAATGTACTTATGTGAAATGCTCATTAAGAAAGTAAAGTAATTATTTTTTAATCATCATAAAAAGAGTCTATAAAAAAGTAAATTATTTCTGGACAATATTTTCACTTAGTATTTCACAACTATGGGTAAATTGTACATTTAGCAGTCACATTGAAAATTGTGTAACGGCTTTTGAAGTGTCTGAAAACATGATGTGTTGCCATGAGGTTTTTACTGGTTTACTGAGCGTTCATACTAAAGGAGAAGCTTTTACCTTTTCAGGCTCGTGAATGTAAACACAGGACCACGTTTTGTAAACATTGGCAATGTTATGGATTCCTTCTCCAAGAGAAGGGGAGGTTGAATGACAGTCTCCTTGACCTATGTGGTAGAGAGGTGGGAATACCACTCTCCAATCCATGCTCACCCTGCTATAGGTGTATATATATGGAAAAATAAACTAAGGCAGGGTCTTCCTGCCTGCATGCTCTGTGANATGAGAGGCTGAAATGCAGTGCCACTGGGATCCTGGTTAACAGAAAGTTAAATCTGAGCCAGCAGTGCCCTGGCAGCCAGGAGGGCCACCCGTGTGCTGGGGGGCATCAGGGATGGCTCTGACAGCCGGGCACGGGAGGGGATTGTCCTGCTCTGCTCTGCACTGGGGCAGCCTCACCTTGAATATTGTGTGCAGCTTTGGGTGCCACAGTATAAAAAAGACATTAAACTGCTAGAGAGTGTCCAAAGGAGGGCAACAAAGATGGTGAAGGGCCTTGAGGGGAAGCTGTATGAGGGGCAGCTGAGGTCATTTGGTCTGTTCAGCCTGGTGGAGACTGAGGGGAGACCTCATTGTAGTTACAACTTCCTAATGAGGGGAAAAGAAGGGGCAGGCATTGAATTCTGCTCTGTGGTGACCAGTGAAAGTACCCAAGGGAATGGCCTGAAGTTGTATCTGGGGAGGTTTAAGTTGGGTATCAGCAAAAGTTTCTTCACCCCAATTGGTTGAACCCTGGCACAGGCTCCCCAGGGAACTGGTGACTGCACCAGCCTGACAGAGCTCAAGAGAGTTGGAATTGTTTGGACAGTGCTCTCAAACACAGGATTCTTAGGAATATTCTGTGCAGGTCCAGCAGTTGGTATCAATGATCTTTGTGTTGGTCCTTTCCAACTCAGCATATTCTATGATTCTGAGATTCTGTCAATTGTCAAAACTCTTTCTAGCTCACCAGAAGGAATGAATTGGAAGAAATATTGCTTACAAATATTCTTCTGGGGGAACAGAATTTAAATTATTCTTTTGTGCTTTTTGCCAGCTATGGGCCCAATGAAATGTTATTAAACATTATAAAATATTACAAAGAAAAATAACTTCAAGATTTTCCATTTTTACTTGATTCCAGTCACACCATAAGTTTATGAATTTGTGACATGATCATCAATTCAAAACCACTTTTAAATCTCAGCATGAATCTTTATCAGTCATTACTCTAGAAAAGGGCAATTACATTTGTCTCTGAAAAGTGTAACACTAAGAGAAATGATCTCTCAGCACAATTTTCAGATCATGACCTGGGCTGTCCTGGCTCAAAATTGAAAACTTATGCTGCTAGTCGTGCCCTGATCTCCTTTGCTGTCTGTTTCTCAAACCTGAGAAACAAAAGATGGACTGTGGTAGATGGATGGCTGACCTCTCTTCTGCACCTTTGTATTTCTCTTGTATGTCTGCACTGCATCATTCTGCTTTACATCTTGTAGCTGTAATAAAACCTTTATTCCTGCTAGATACTTTGCTAAATCTCAAGGGAGAACAGGGAGGTTGCTGTCAAAGCTCTCCTCTAGTACTTAAAATACAAGACTTTTTAAAGTGGCAAATTGATATGCACATAATATAACAACATCTATTTCAACAAGCACCTGAACTTGGACTCAGCAAGAGTTGTTGAGTATTAGAAGACCAGTTTCTTAAGGAAGTTGCCTATTCATTGTGCATTTGTGAGCCCTTTCCTCTCTACCCATCTCTGAGCATAGTAATGAATTTCAGTGATTTGTGAAGATAGATAAGAAAATATAAAGCAATTAAATTGTCTCAGAAGGTATTTCAGCTGGGCTGAGGCAGGACTCAAAACTCATCTGCCTACTAAATACAGGCAGTGAGCTTTTCTATAAGTAATTATTCTCAGGACAAATACCTTGATGCTGCTCTTAACACTAAAAGAGAATGGGAAGGCTAAGTGGCAAGAGACTCAAATCTACAAAATCTAGTTTTCTTCAGTGTTTCCCTACTGCTTGTGACTTGTGTTATTGAACTGTTACCTATTACCCTTTCCACAGGATTCTACAGTTTCAACTGTCAGATATGTAAACCTACATCTTCAGGGTAATGTTTCAAGTCCAAGGCAACAATTTTTCTGTGTGCATAAAAATTACATCCACAGCTGAAATATTACAGACTGAAGAAATTTTTTTAAGAGTGAAAAGTTGAGACAAGAGAATATACATCATGATAGGCAAACTGAATTCTCAAACCACATAAAAATTTAAACTGGTACAGAGGGGTTTTGTTTTTTTGTTTGTTTTGATTTTTAATATGATGGTGCTTTTTTCCTTTAAAAATTATGATTAGAAAAAAGGTTTTTATCTATGTCTGCTTTACTAAACACCAGCAGCAAAATTATGTTTCTAAAAACTCACTCCTAGGGAGAGAAAAAGAGCAAATATTTTCTAACATGTTCCTCTTATTCAAATCTCTTTAATTCAGGAATAATACTTAGCAGTAGAAAAATGAAAAGCAATTTTGGTACCAGAAACTAAAGACAAAGAAAATTACTATATAAATGTAAGTGGATTTCAATTTGAAATAATGTTTCTTATTTCAAATCCAAAAGTGCTCTGCCTCAAAGGTTTTCTTTTTCAAGGTATTATACATCCAGATTATGGGGAGGAAAAGAATACTTGACGGGAAATCAAGGGCATGTGGAAAAAAGGAATCAAAAAAGTGTTATATTTTTCCATAGGGTTTTTTTCTTCATGAAGACAGCAATGATGAAATTTGCATTTCTTAAATATATGATGATTGAAATATTAGAGTTACTGTTACATTTTTGAAACAATAGGATACAGCCAACACAAGTCAGCAAATGGAAGCCAAGAGCCTAAAACTACACACTATTTTCCTCTTTAAATGCCATTAACCTCAATTAGAGCAAAAAGACACTTAACATTACTTATGCTTTAATTTTTCATTGGTATATGTGTCTCAGCCTTGCTTATACAGATACAAAATTGACACTGGACTGAAGACAGTGAGGGATGACACTCCCAATATACAAAGTTAGGTCATATTACAAATGGGTCTCAACAGTTCTGGTTAAAGTTGTTTTACTGGTACATTCCACTTATTTTCTAGTCTTTTCCAAGTCAACATCCCAAAAATATTTCATTAGAGGAAGGACAAATGGAAAGTAGTTCTTCCTTGAGCCTTTGTAGCAGCCAGGTCTAATACATCCTGTAGAATTCTTTACTATTTGCAATGTTGGCAATCTTTCAACCTTAAGGAATTCACTACTGTGATGTTGGCAGGAGATAAGGTATGGAAACAAAAGGGCATGAACATCTTCATCAGAACATTCAAAGAAAAGTTGTTTGGGAGCAGAGTGTGATTCAATAGATGATTAGTTAGAATGGCTTCCTAGGAGGTTAGATGACTTGGTTTTCTGGTTTTGTAATGCTTGAGCAGACTATAGATTAGCTACAACGAATGCCAGTTTATTAGATACTATAATTTCATGACTTCTGTCAAAAGCTAATAAATCAATTTGGGAAAAAGCCTGAGCTGAAATCATATCAATCCTGGAAATAGTCTATATTCACTTGAGTAAAAGGAGGAAGAAAAACAGAAACATTTCTTTCAGAAATTCAGTTTCTAAAGAAAGAGTGACATGCAGAAAGCACCCACAGCTATAATTCACAAGCAAAGATGTAGTTTCACCTTCTAACCAATCATTTAGAATACTTTTGTGAAGTGCAATTAAAGCGTAATCTTTCTTCTGCATTTCATATGGGGTAAGTTATGAGGATTCTTTATGTCAGTGTATGATGTCCTTGGTCTAGAGAGGTTTATTTCCTAGTCATGGAGGGACTTCAAAATCTAAATTTGCATCCTGTAAGGTGCTAAGGAGATTAAGAGCTGCAACACAGAATTTTGTTACTTATTTCTTTCTTTTATGAGCAAGACCAGCTGTTTAAATGTGATTGATATTCTTTTTTTTTTTTCACCAGAAACATACCGGCTACAGGGCAACCCTCTCTTTCAACATCTGTTCAACATATTACCCATATATTCAGATTTTCCTGCTCACTCAGCACGTTAAGTCTCATTATAATACACTAAATATTCTTCTGGAATGAGTGGGAGGCGTTCACAGGTTTCAAGTCTCCTGGTTTCAGCTAGAGATGATCCTAAGTCTAAAACTCAGTTTTGAGCACTGTTATTTCACTTGTAGTTTCTCTCATATGTAGTTACTCACTGTAGTCCTGGCAACAAGATAAAATGACAAATAGAAAAGGTCCCTTAAAACCATGCCACAGTACAATGCCTCAAGCTGAATGAGGTAAGAATTCCATGCAAAGCATTATACTCAACATTCAGAGTGGCGGAATCATAATTTTTAGACAATCTTTATAGCAGTATGAGAACATCAATTCAAAGGATTTTTCACAAATTATCAGTTTGATTTCATTAGAAGACAAGATTTGTCTCTAGTCCTTTCTTGCTACTCCTTCTATATTTTACATAAACTATTGGTCAGCTTTCATCAAATCTTGGAAAAAAAAAAAAAAAGAAGAAATGGTCTGAAAAGTAAGTTCTTGCAATGTAGGATGTAAAATCTACTTGGAAAGAACTAGCTGACCAAGCACCATAGACAGACAGCTGTCTAGATAACATGAAACACTCAAGATGAAACAAAGGACATGTCATCTCCTTCCTATGTATCCAAGTTAGGTATTGCAGAGAATTTTTGTCAGTTATTTTTGCTCCAGAAGCTTTTCATGTGGAAAACACACTTGATATTGGAGGAGTTCTGTTCTCATTATTTTTTATAGGTAGAATGGTTTTATTTATTCAGTCTCACCTGTACTGCTAATACAAATCTGGATTCAACATTGTTTACTTGCAGGCATAGTTGAAATGAAAGTGCATCAAAATACACTAGTTGTAGACTACTGTTTGTAGAATTTTTTACCAGATTTGTCTTTGTAGCAGTTGATAAAGGACAGTTTTGGATTCAGGTTAAAAACAGTATTGGCAGCACAGGGATGTTTTAGTTACAGCTGAGCAGCACTGACAGAGCAAGACCCTTCTGCTTCTCACCTTACACCAGCAGTGACAGGGCTGGGAGTGCACTAGGGGACACAGCTGTCCCCAGTTGTCCTAAGGTTTGTTCTGTACAATATGACTTCATGCTCAGCATTAAAAGCTGGGGTATGAAGGAAGGAGATGTTTGGAGTTTTGTTGTTTATCTTCCCAAATAAAAGTTACATGTGATAGAGCTTTTCTTCTCTGTGGATGGCTGAACACCTGCCTGCTCATGGGAAGTAGTGAATTAATTCTTTGCTTCACTTAACTTTTCTTGGGTCTGCAGCTTTTGTTTTACCTGTTAAACTGTCTGTATCTCAACACATGAATTTTGACACTTTAACCTTCCCAGACCTCTCTCTACCCTCACGGGGAAGAAGAGTGAGTGAGTGGCTGTGTCAAGCTAAGCATCCCACACAGGTTAAACCACAAGAATGTGAGTATGTCTATGGTGATATGCACTATTTTTGGGGTTTTTCTTCTAACTACAGAGAATCATAGCATTAGTCATGTAATATATTTAATTTATCTTTCTTTTGGTTTTCTTCCCAGGTGAGTGTGTGTTCATTTTGTTTTCAGACTTTTAAATAATCATAAATTAGAATCCATACTATTTTTCATCTGGTGAGATACAGCGCACTACACTGTACAAACAAAAAGGGATTGTTATGTATAAGTCTGAAGCATTCCTTAAACCCTAACACTTTTAAATATAATTTACACTTAAATTCAATATCTTCATTCTGTTACCATTTGTACTGAAACTATTGTTAGGAAAGAAACTTTCAAAATTCCTAGAAATTTATGTTATCATGACTGCCTTGCATCTCTTCCTCTTCATTACTGTTTTTGACCATTTTTTATTGTCTGTAGTCATGTTTTTCTCTTGATCACATCCATCAGTACCTAATAATACAGCTAATTTAAAGGGAAGTTCTATGAAGTATCATATTTTCTTCCTATTTTTGTAATGGTTTCTAGAATTGATTCTCTATATATGCATTTTGCTTCATAAAAATATTATTTAGAAAACAAAACAAAAAATACTGTGTTAAAAAGCCTAAATTGAATATACTAAAAATAAATCTTAAGTATCCATTGTGAAACCCATGGGCATGTGAAAGTTATGTGAGCCATTGAAAAACTACAGTGCCAAGTATTTGTCCTCCATTCCTATTACAAGGAGTTCTGTGTCTTCAAAAATATTAGCAGACAGTGTTAAACTTGACATATATAACTGAAATGACAGAATATAACAACCATAATTCCTTCTACATAACCTTTAAATATCAGCCTCCCAGAATACAGTCTGAAAATTAAAAAGTAGATCCCCTGTGGTTTTCAGATGATAAATATACAATTTTACTAGAAACTATGACAAAAAGATACAAAGTTGGGAAACCTTTCAATAGTATACAAGACAGTAGGACTGAAGAGATATGCTGGAATCTATGTACAGTGATTTTTCTTTTATCCTAAGATCCTGAGTGACATACTGTAGAAGGGGGATCTGTGAAAATCACAGAATAGCAGAAAGCTAAAATAGATTTTTTTTTTCAGCTCCCATAATTTCTACAGTAAAATATAGACTCAAATAATGAGGTTAGAAGGTATTAAAAACACACAGACCAAGAATGATAGTTGTGGTCAAATAATTTTCTCATCAGCATTAGACTACAGATGCAAAGGTTTTGGCCATTGTGTTCTCAGCTGGCAGATACCAATAACATCTGGGCCATTAACATCAGAATTACTAATCTAGAGAATTGTTCCTTCTATCACTTCCAGAAAACACTGAACTCCAGTTAGGACTCCTGCAAGTCCACCTGCAGAAGTGTCTATGTGATTCAAATATCCAAATGTCACTGGTTATGAAAAGTTATAGGAACAGAAAAATAAGAACACAGCTGCCTGGAATCTTCTGTACATTCTGGGTGTAGGAAGCATTCCTTCTGTTAAACCTTTAGCAAATGAGTATGGTAACCTTTCCTTTAGAGAGAGATCTCAAAAATTTTTATGATATGGAAGTTTCTTGAGTGCAAGTCTGCAGAGAAAAACAGTTCTTAAAAGTGAACAACAAAAAAAAGGTCTCACCTTTGTTGGAAGGTTTCCCTCTCCAAGAAACACTTCTGGGACATTTGGCACTTAGACAGAAAATGCAGAAGTCACAGAGAAATGGTTATTTATTTATAGATTAGTTCTTACGTAGATATTAACAACAGAAAAAATCTTAAAATTTGCAGGTGATTAAGTCAAAACTACATTATCGACAGAACTATCTTTCTTAACTGAAGTGCTAATTACCTCTTTTCGTTGTTCTCTTGCCATGCGTTTTGTTTTAAAATAAATGTAAACATACTGGGATCACTGTTGTGAATTTTATAACATCACAAGGTCTAGAGACTTCATTTCTCCCAGAAACAGTAAGCAATTAAAATAGCAATGTGATACCAAATTTGTAGCTCTAGCCCATCAGTGGTACCACTGTTCTGCTCTTCTCAGAATGCACTTGCTCTGATAGTAGGTTTACATTATAGCTGAACTGGATCTGGCTTGTTCCTCGAGAAGTTTTATATAAGTACACATTTCTAGGTATGTAAAACCCCATGAAATCGAGGAGTGAATGAAACAATTTTCTTCCAGAAGGTTATGGGTCTGTACTTGTCCTAACACTGGGATTTTGAAGCACTGTTCTTCCAACCCAATCAATCCATCTCCTCTTATATCTCCATTCAGCTTAGTCTTATAGTTAATGTGCACTGATTTTTTCTCTAGCTCTTTGATAGACCAGTAGGGTCAATGAGACCAATGTGAATGAGGGAGAAACATCACTGGAGTTTTCATGATCTTTTGTTAATTTTTATTAACATTCTGATGTTGAACCTGATTTCAGTGTTTGTCTATGCGCCTCAGGCAATTAACGAGCTGAAGAGAAACGCAGTATATGTCACTGAAGTAGTCCAGGACAGGATAAACTTTCTGATCTTCTATCTTCAGTGGTTTTTTTAAGAGATATTTTTAATCTCTTTTTCCTCAGTTGCATAAGGCTCAGACACCTACATGAAAGCTGCCTAGGAGTTTCCTTTCACCTAAATAGTGAAGCTGCTTAACATCTCTTCCTCTGAAATAACAAGACACTTACACTTTGAACTTAAAACTTGAGTGAAGCAGAACATCATGCTGAGAATACAAACTTCTGTTATTTGATTTCAGAACAGTAAATTAATTTCATTTGCAAGTATACAGAAGAGAGAATGCTGCAATCAGTTATGGTCAGATGTTTTGAAATTTGTTTTGACTGGTGAAATACATTGTGTGATGATTCCAATGTGTGTGACAGACACGTACAACACCATGTTGCTAGATGCAGTGGAAAAGGAAAAGAAAAAAATTATTCAGAAAAATGAGAACTTATATGTAGGGGGAAAAAATAGAGTTCTCAGCTGTGAGTACTCCTGATTTGGACATTCTGGCATTTGATATACAGTGGGATAAAGAAGCTCCTACTGTAGAATAAATCTAATTCCTTTTAACTGAAGGCAGGGTCAGCTGTCAGCCAACAGGGGCAATATTTTTCTTTGCTGAAAATGCTTTACGTATCTAGTCAGGGAAAACAATCTTGTTCAACTTGTCAAACCTATTGTTTTGGACTTTAAACTGGTAGGCAAATTTAAACGTCCTTGTGTTTCTTGAGTTTGACAAATTCAGGTATCTGAGGTAGTTTTTTGTTATTTTACTGATAGTTGAAACATATTATTACAAACAACATAACACTGAAAAGAAATTTCCAGCCGAGATGAATGGATGGAGCTTTACCAAATCCTTTGTTACCACATTGATTTTCCAGCTGTTTACTTGGATTTTTATACAAATGCCTTAATAGCAAGAAATTCATATAAGAAGGTCAAATACTTAAACCAGTGACTGGTTTCTGAGTACCTTGCTTCAATACTTTGGCACATAGATTCCCAGGGGAATCAGGGCCCCATCTTTCTGAACAAAATTATTTTGGAGGCACACAGTGAAACATCTCTTAGTACTTATTAACTGGTCCTATAAGCAGTTAAAATATAGTATGATTTTTATTAATGTTAATTGCAGTGGAGAAAGAGGATCTTTTGCCAATAGAACAAGATATAGAGTTAAGGAATGTTTTTTCCAACTTTGCCACTCACATTTTTGTGAACCCTTGGGCAAGTCATAGGCACTTAGTGCACCATACATTGTACTTGGTGAACTTATTTATCAAAATTTTTCTCTCTCCTGTTGCTGCTTCAAAGGAGCAGTGTGAGACTAATTCATCACGAGCTCTTGGAAACCATTCATGTAAAGGGACCATAGAACTAATAGGATTATAATGCCTCATAGGCATGTTACACTTACGTACCACTGTCAGTGAGAAATAATGTGCATCTATCAGTTAATCCATCTCCAAAAAGTTCCTGTGACTGTGTATAAGTCAGTGGTGTTTTTGATTCTTTCTCTAGAAAAATAAAAAGTGATCTACCTGGACCTAAAATCATTGGGGGAAAAATGAAAAAAAGGGAAGAGAAAGTGCAAAACAGGTAAAAATAATTGAATATTTGATAGGTAAATATCTGTCACATTGAAAACTATCAAATATTGTCACTTTCCTATGGCTTTGCAGCAGTCATTTACATCCTCCTGTTTTTATAAGCTGAAGTCCCACTTTTGTGCAAGTCCAGGATAGGAAATTGAAGGCTTCCTGAGTTCTTCCTCATTTAGTCACATCCTAGTAAGTGGCATAATTTTATCTTTTATATTAAACCTCTACTTGATTTCCTTAATCAGTTTCTTCCTTTTGTTCTAAATGGAAGGAAAGATGGGTGAAAGCCCTCCATTATAGAGGTAATTAACTTTTAATAGCCTTTGTTGTTGAATTCCCTAGCAGCTGAGGAGAGTATTTGTGTTGCTGCAGAATATCAATTAGAATTTTGGACTGTAGAGAGTACATAGCAAAAACTGTACCTTCTCTATAAGGGCCCATGTATGTCAGATAGGATGTTACCACTTCATTACCAGATGCCTGCTGAGCATGAGTAGAATTACTAATGTCCCTTGAAAATGAAGCCAACATCTTAAAAAACCAACACTTGAAAATGTCAGGAACAGGCTGCTTAAAATTTTAACTTTTAGATTCAAATATGTTCGTTATTTTGGGGTTTATTATAATTTATATTTCTTGAATAGTAATAATAATTAATATTTTTTAAATTTTGAATGAACATGAATAACACTACAATTAGATGCAAAAAATATCCAAATATCTCTCATTATGTATAAGAATTCGGAACAATTTTAGTTCTTCATTATAGCCATTCTTAAGACACAGCTGAATTACATCATATAAAAGACATACTTTTAACTATTAATAATATACCAGAATAAATTGTCACATGTACTCTGAGAAGGAAAAAAGCCTTATTTTAAATAGTCTCTTCTGTCCTGAATCACATGGCTTTACATCATTTGTGATAGACAGATACTTAATGCCTCTAAACATTAATAGATAATGTCCATGTAAATATGATAATTGGCTTTGGAAATTCATGGTTAATAAATTTATTCTTCATGGTCAAGACAAATTTCACATAGTAGAATTTACAGTATAGTTATTCTTTATTTTGCAAATTACTTATTCTTCACCTAGCAGATTTACGGAATGCAATAGCATGAAAAGTTTTAACTAAATGAATTCAGCCCTTATTTTGCTCTAAACTAAAATGCTTTTCAAGTGTTGATCAAATCAAGGTGCTTCAGCATAATGAGAAAAATTAAAAGATACAAACAATGAACATAATTAATGAAACATGATAAATCTAAATAATTATGGTGAAAACAGGCTTCAAGATTTTTTTGTAGAGGTGTAAAAAAAAGATTTATCCTACCTACTGCAACAAACAACCAACCAAAGCAACTGCAATATTTTAGTTATTCCTAACTTTTTAGATGGGTGTCTTTTTGGCAGAACATTTTGCTATGTTTTGCTTCCATTTCAAAACAAATATATTTCAAAAACATGAGAGAGAGATGCCTTTAATCTTTCTTTGAAACATTACCAAAAAATTCAAAGTACACAGTATTCAAAATTTGTGTTTCTGGAGGCTATAGCAAAATACCTCCTGAATTCTTGGAACACAACATGGACTATTCTGTAAAGAACAGGACAACCATGATAAGTTTTAGAAATCTGAATATAAAGAAATAGACATGTCCATGTGAAAATCCAAGGTCGCTGTGACAAAAGCGTTCAGCGTTCTGTTGTGATGAGAGTCTTTTGTTGAATTATCACTGCAGGTGAATGTTTTTAAGTTTCTAAGTTATAGCATTGTACAATAGTAACCACAGTTGATCACTCTGAGTCTTGAAGTGAAACATTTGAAAAACGAAGAGCTAATTCATACTTCCTTCTTCAGCTTAGAACCACTAAGTCTCATGCACTTCCCAGCAGCATAGGACATTTGGAATTAGCAGATTTGTACGTGTCAACAAATACTTAATGTAGTGTGTTTGGTCAAAATATGGTCAATTTCAGATGCATTTAATTAAATCCTTTGTGTTACTTCAAGTCTTATGAAAAAAAAAATGTGGCCTTTTTCATTCTTTTCATAGAAGCAAAGTCCTAGAAATGAATTCTCAAATCAAGTCTAACCAGTAGCATAGCACTTCTAAATCCACCCCTAAACATGACCTTAAGTGCCACATCTACATGTCTTATTATACCTCCAAGGTTGGTGAGTCAGCTACATCCCTGACAGCCTTTTTCAATGATTTACAACACTTTCCATGAAGAAATTTTTCCCTAATATCCTGTCTAAACATTCTCTGGCACAAGGAGGCCATTTGCTCTTGTCTAGTTGTTTATTAACTGGGAGAAGAGACAAATCCCTACCTGGCTACAACCTTCTTTCAGACAGTTGTAGAGAGTAATAAGGTCTCCTCTGAGCCCTCTCTTCTACATATGACAAGGAAAGAACATGTTAGATATAAATTTCACCTGCTCGGCACCCTTGAGATCGTGACTTTTTTTTGAGGTTAACAACTTTGCTTACGTCTCATTCAAATTGCTGTCTTTAAATACTGCTGTTCATTAAGTAGTATGAGGAACATAAATGACCCCATTTCATATTTTATTTCATAAGGATTTCAGTATAGAAGGCTTTTGAACTTAATATATATTGATGGGTTATCCAAATTTCTGTCTTTTATAATTTAATTCTTTTTGTGGTGCATTTTTTTGAAGGATACATGATGGAGAGGTTTAACAAATGATGAAATTGATAATAATTATTATACAATAGAAAATGCTTTTTGATTCTAATGTAGATTTTCCTTCTTGGGTTCAAGACTCTGAAACTCTATTCACATATTTGTAAATTGAATGTAACAATATTTTTTTAAACACCAATTGATAGGTTTGAAACTTCTTCCAAAGAAAATGGCCCTTTCTTCAAGATACTGTTGATTGGAAAAACCCCACAGGAATAGCTTGCTCAGAGTTGTTAAAGTATCTATACTTTGAGATATTGAAATATGACTGGACACAGTCCTAAGAAAGCTGCTGTGGTTGAACCTCCTGTGATCAGGGGGTTTGAGCTAGAGATCCCTTCTAGCTCAATTATTCTGAAATTCTCTGAAATGCAAACTTCAAGTTCTTACAAGAAAAAAGTAAAGTGGCATCTAACAAGCTAGTGGTTTTCAAACAGAAAGCAAGAAAAGCTTCTGAAACAGTCTCAATTAAAATCAAATATTTTCATTATCAGAAAACTTTTCACAAGAGGAGAAACTTCCCCTTACTGCCAACATTTCTTGAGCTTTTAACATTGCTTTTCCTAATTAATCTTGGCCTCAAGGCCATAGGCATTCACTTACAGTGACAGCAAGAAATATACTGTGGTTATGTATTTCATGTTCAGTTTCTTTCCTCTGTTTCTCCAATTAAGTATTCAAATAATTACCATATGTGAGTGCCCTTTAAACACTTTTCATAGCTGAGGATATACAGTGTCCTGAAAACTTAATTAGATATTAAAACAAATTGCATAAGAAGTTGCAGAGGTCAGAGAATTTTGCATGGTCTACAGCCAAATGGGAACACACAGGAGGTCTGACCATATTTTATAATAATTCATCTTGAAGTTAACTGGAGTGTGATAGAAAATTTTAGCAGCAAGTACAACTAAAGCATAATTTATTTTCCATCTAAATTTCAAAGGAAGGTGTCTACCTGTCATAGGAGCTGAACTAGATCAATTTCTATCACTAGAGATGTGCTCACTCTCTTTTAATTTCAGCAAAACATCTATATCTGATTGGTGTATTAATGTATAAAAAACCTAGTAATGGCAGTACATAGAAAAAGAGATTGGGAGGAAAGATAAAAGCTCTTAAAAAGAAAAAACAGCAGTAACAACAACAAAGGAGCAGAGATCATAAACTGTCAGAGAGGGTAAATGAATAAATAAATAAATGTATTCATTTGTACGTATTCAAGATCAAATATTACAGAATTAGCAAGAGATACACCAAAGTTCAAAGAGCCAGTGTCATGCACCATACAAAGATATAAGGAAGGAAATATGTATCTGAGCATAACCAACACACAAATAACAAAAGCAGAGTTCTGGGTCTTGGTGGGCTTAGTACAGCTGAATGTTCAATACAGAATTTAGCTGTATTAGAATACAAGGACATTATAAATTCTAGGTTTGTTCCTAATTTCACTGTATTACAAGCTATTTGCAACAAAAGCAGTTTACTGCTGTTTTCACTTTTTGGTTCTGTAAGTAAATGTACATGTATATTGCCATATGTGACATACTGAGAGGTGGGGTTTTTTTCAAATTAAGTGGAAAATACAAGGAAAAATAATTTTAATGGAAAGGAAAAGGTGAAAGTAAATGTAGATATGATGGTGTTTGTCTTATCTACTCGTTGATGATACTATGCACAAGAGCACCTTATTCTGGAAGTAGCTTTTGAAAGAATCATTGATATTTATTAATAAAAATCTATATTATTAAAAGTTGGGGTTATTTCAGCAGATCATGTGAAAAGCCACAGTCCCTACAACTTTTCCTTTCCTTAAGTTTGCCTTTCTTATCAACACCAGGTAAATGAACTGTGGTACTTTGAACAAGTGACTTTGAGTTATGCCTGAAGGCATGAATGGATCCTTCCAAACTTTACTATTTTTAGTCAATACAAATGAGGAATACTCCAGCTCCAGCACTTCAGAAAACTTCTGTCTTAATGTAAACTCAAACTAGAACAATATGATTATTAAGTACTACTGGAAGTTTTTCAGTTTTCATTCTCAGCTGCCTTTACTTCAAAATACACGATATGCAATCTTTAGTAAAAGTGTGTCCTATTTGTTTTTACTGCAGCATTTGCAAAGGAACAAAAATTTCCATCAGGATCCATTTTCAAAGTAAACTCCTCATTGGCTCTTCATTCATGTGACGTGATGAAACTCATGGTGCTTTTAATCTACTTATCTTTGTTAAGATTATTCCTTTTCTATTTGTGCATATGCACCCTGCCAATTAAAAGAGCATACCTTCCTTCTGTTTATATCACTGCCCTTAATTAGAGGTTTAGATGCTTTCAAGAGAGATCAGACAACAGCCCATCTGTTTAGGCACAGGTTTATTTAACATTGCATATGTACGATCTGGATAACTACAGCCATACGAAATAGCAATTGCCTTAGTCAAATAGCTTTTATGTCCTTAAGTGACTTCAGATGACTGGATTCCTTTCAGATAGCCTTTTATTTGTCTCAGTTGAGGAAAATCCAACACTTTATTCATAACTGCTATAATATATGTAAATGTGTGTTAATTAACTTATTGCCAATCTTGATCGCTAATTTACGTAAATACATGATTAAGATTGCACTGGAAGAATTTTACCTCTAAAATAAAATTATATGAAAAACAAAAGTCTTTTATTCTCTTTGTTTCACTTACCAATATGAGGAGCAGTGTTTATTTCTTTTTTTTTTTTTTTTTTTTTTTTTTTTTTTTTTTTTTTTTTTTTTTTTTGTGTGTGTGTTNTTTTTTGTGTGTGTGTGTGTATATGTTGTTTTTGTGATAGGTTTTTGGTACTGTCCTTACAAGAAGTGGGATACACAGAAATTGTATGTCATTAGTGATTCATACACTGCCTGTGATTTAAAGCTCACATTCTAGAAAAATTCAGTGTACTATACATAGAAAAAAAAAAAAGGGGGGGGGGGAAAAATGAATTAGAACAGGTATTAATTTATTAAGTGGTGTATGCCAGCTGAGATACTGTGTAAATCATACAGTGACAGAGAAAACAGAAGCAAGAAGGTAGATGGTACCAGGTTAATTTCTTTAGTCGATTTTTTAGATTTTTTTCTGCTTTCAAAAAACCCAATGCATAACACAACAATATTTTCATTTTTATAAATGAACTCTTAAGAAGTTAATAGTTGTGCTAAAAAATGGTCATGTATGAGAAGATTCTGTTTAAAAGCAGACCTCTAAGTATTTCTATGCATTGGATATCAGAATAATTCAGTGCCTTTACTTTTTACATTTTTGTTGCTGTGGATATTGATCTAGTATATTCTTATTAAAATATACTTATTTAAAACTGCAATATTATCATACATTTGCATGTCAAGATATGAAAGGTAAAATGGACAAATAGACTTAGGTGTAAATGACAACATAATCTTCAGATTATGCACAAGATTATCACAGGTAACTTCAGTCTCTTTAATTTTGAATAGACTGGACCATCAAAGCTGAATGTCTGGAATCATGTCTGCATTTTTGTTAATGCAAACAAACTCCTTCTGTCTTTCGAAAACAATTCTATATGGGAAAATTGTGTAAACAGATTTCTGCACCTCCAGATTTTGCTTTAATTAGCTTTTCCTCTTGCTCTTCACTGATAATTACCTTCAGCCCTCTTTATGAAAACAAGGGATCTCTGCAAAATAGTTCAAGATCATAGCAATGATTATGATTGTCTTTGTGGCTTAACAATTATCTAACAACAACAACAAAAACGTGCAAATGCTTTTATGTGGATTCTCCAAATTTCTCAAATTTCTGGTATATTTGCATTTATGTTTGTTTTGTTACTTGTTATTACAGTTTTCGTCCCATGTCTATAATTCAGGGGAATCCTGCTAAGTTTTGAAGAATTATTTAGTGCTGTAATTGGATATATGACAACATGGAGTCATCTAAGATGCCAGTATATGGAAGAGCAATACTTCATTCTGGTTCACCACATGGTCCAACAACCAATTGTACTAACAAGAACAAGGGAGGCAGCATGGTTACAGAATACATAATCTGGTCTAGAAGAAACTGGGGCTGCCCAGGGGTGTGCTTATCAAAACAAAACCCTGTGGTCAGCAAGGTTGACTGATGACACAGGTCAAAGACTTATCTGCCAAAAGATCAGTAGAACACTCCACTGATGATCAGAGAAAAGTCGTAAAACCAGATCAAATGTGAAATACAAATTGCTGTTTTCAGCCTTTGGGAAATAATTTCTATACAGAGGGAATTTTGTAGAGTTAATTAAACCATAATTAAAACTCCAGCACACTTGCTTTAATAGGAACAAATTTGAAGTCCTGTTTGGTCACTCCTCTTCCATTTTCTTTTTCCTGAAATGATGACCTATTGAAGTAGAGAAGACAAACCTCCTTCCACAACCTGTGTTCCTCAATAAAGTTAGAGCAAGAAAGTTCTCCAGTTCCCAGGCTCCAGTCAGGGAGCTCACTTCAAGTCCTTTCACTGCAGACTGCCATGCTTAAGGTATCTCCATCAGGAAGATCACTGCTAACTCCTAGTATATTGATACTATACAAACACCCTCTAAAACTTCCAGCTAATATGTGCAACTGTGGGAATAGAAGGGCAATGGTAGCACTACATAAGAGACAGGAATAAAAATTAATCCTATATGAAAAGACATAGGAAGGTAAAGCAAACTAAAATATTCACAAAGCCTATGTGCATGATATTTTTTGCTGTAAAATAAAGAGTTTATACGTTGCACTCAAATGCTATGAGCATTGTCTATGAGAACACAGATAGAATTAGTACTTCAGACAGACTCTCAGCATTTAATGACACTGCAGACCTCATCATGAGAAGCTTAAAATGAGTGTTCTCTATAAAATGTACAGCAGTCTGCAGTGTAAACATGGCTTTGGTCTGTTTATACACTCAGACTATACAATATCCATGAGTTGTTGAGTCCCTCTTGTCACTGTGGCTGTTGATACCGTTTTCTTTTTCACAAAGATGTTCACCTGCTGAAATATCTGCATTTTTCTATTATCAACCCATTACCCCAATAAAAAAAAAAAAAAAAAAAAAAAAATAAAATAAAATAAAAAAAAACCTGCTCAAGTTGATGCATAAACACATTGTTAAGAGAGAACTTAACTATTAACCTTCTGTTTCTTTGCACTTCAGTTGCCTGGTTACTTTTCAGGATGATTCTACTTTGAAGATGCTACCTCTTCTCTCCTGTTGCAGAGGTATATATATTTCTCTATATTTCTTCTCTCTTGAAGATAGTGATTGCATTTTCTTTCAATTACCTCAGTACCAGCTTAAAAAGACATCACTGTTTCATCCCCCATTGGAACAAGTTACAATGAGAGGCAGAAAACAGAAACATACACTGACTAGAAGACCAGGTGTTTCTGTCAAGCTGCTTCTGTAATACATTTCCACTTTCAACAAAGCAAAAACCTTATTATTTAAACATACCTATTTTTTGCCTATTTATTTTTAGAATGAGTGGAGATAAGGAATTGGTTTGAAAGCTGTCTTGTTATAAAATAATCTCTAGATTATTAAAAAAAACACCAAAAGAACAGAAAGAGGGGATACTGTGAAGAAAGAAAAGAAGCAGGGAGATCAAACACAGTTGTATCTTATACACCTTTTCTGTTTGAAATGTTTACACTAATTCTAGTGCAGCGTATATATACTCCAGTACAGTGTATATATATGTGTATGTACAATATGTTATATAATATATATACATAATATGTGTATCTAATGTGTATATATCAAATGGAGGCTTATCGTATTTTAATCTCTGAAGAAAAGTTTTCTCACATGCAAGGAAGATATCTGAATTAATGTAACTCTACCTCAACCTGATTAAGACAATTCAGAATCTGAGAAGACACTTTACCCTATATTTGATTTTCACTTGGTGTGCAATATTTATATTTTGTTGTGACTTGGGTTTTTTTCCTTCTAGAAATAAACTAAATCATGCACCTTAGAGACTTATCCAAATACTTCTTGAATTCTGACAGGCTCACCTGGTCTCCAGTCTCTCATTCCCCAGTCTGTCTGTGCACCTAGTTCCATTCCAGGTGCGGAATGGGGCTGGCACTTTCCCTTGATGATCTTCATATGGTTGCCCAGCCCCCTGATTTGTCTGGATCTCTCTGCAGGGTGTCTCTGTCTCTGAGGGGTCAACAGCTCCTTCCAGTTTTGTATCATCTGCTAATTTGCTTATTATCCCTCCCAGTCCTGAGTCCAAAACAGTAATGAAGATCTTGAAGAGCAAAGGCTGAGGATGTAGCCATGTGGAACGCCACTAGTGACAGGTCCCCGGTCTGATGTCACTCCCCTCTCTGCAACCCTTTGTGCCCAACCTGTGAGCCAGTTGCTCACCCATTGCATGATGAGTTTATCCAGCTGTGTGCTGGACATTTTGTCTAGAAAGATACTGTGTGAAATAGTATTGAAATCTTTACTGAAATCCAGAAAGATTACACCAAGTGGCTTCCCTTCATCAACTCAGTGGGTTACCTTGTCATAAAAGGAAATCAGTTTTGATAAGAATTCAGATACAGGATGACATAGATTTTAGAAAAAGTGTAATAGTGAATTTTTAAGGAGATAACAGTTTACTCCAAAATGTTTTCAGAGGCAAGCAGGCAAACACTTGTTTGAAATAGCTAAGGAAAAAAAAAAGACTAAAACTTTTAATTCTTATTTCTTGATGTAGCTTAAACGCATGAGTGCATTTATCAAATCCATTTATTTCAGAGTAATTTTTTTCAAATCTATTATAACAATGTTTGAAAATGAGTTACTGTTAGTGAACAAGAGCTTGAACCTTTGCAACAAAAATTTCACTGTCACCTCCCTTACCTCCTATCCAGGTTGGTTGAAGAAGATATTAAAGCAAGGAACAAAGGGACTGATCTAGACTCAAAACTAGGTTTATGTTTGTTAAATTACAGAAGAGTACCCAAAAAGTATCTATGAAGATATTTTACTGAAAGAGAGCAGAACCATCTGAAAGTCAGATAAAAAATGTCATAATGGAAATCTTGGACCTACAACAAACAAATGATGGAAAACCAAAGATTTCAGTGTGGGTGGGTTCTGAGATACTTCCATGGTGATAATGCTGTTGTTATCTTGATTAAACAATAATAAATTGTTTATGGCTGACTGATGATCAAAGAAAACTTATTTGTGACTGAGATTCCAGGTACCCTCAGAACAGACCCTGTTCTAGTTGTACTAAAATGCTTGGTACTCACTCGGGTATAGTCCTGGGAGCTACAGGTTGCCTTTTGGGGTCTTGCATGCAAGACCATCAGGACATTTTTAAGTACCAAAGGCAAAAACCAGAAGTCTAGATGACAAAAAGCAGATGAGTAAGGGAGCTGTATTTGGTCTGTTTTTTGCTAACCATGGAGAAAGTTGAAGAACTATCCTACCACATACAATGCACCAGAATGTCAGCTGAGGTGTTTGCTCTACATCTGAGGGTAGGGATGAACCTTGCCATATTTTGATCTTATACAAAGCTCCAAATCAATGTCTTTATAACAAAAATATGAAAGACGAGACACAGGAAACACTATTTGACAACAAACAGGCAGCCCACTGGGTTTTCAAAATCTCAGCAAAGCTCTGCCTCCTTTGTAAAATGCCATGGAAAATTATATGCACTAGTTTTATCTACACAAAATAGCCTGTCTGACCTTAAAACGTAATGAAAATTGTTTGAACAATAATCCATCCTTGACAGATTCCTGCATTGGTAGCCTGACACAAGAAAAGTTTTGATTTGGAAGCACAAAGACTGAAAGTGAAAACAATTTCAATGAAAGCTCAACTATTAAGTTCAAAAATTTAAGAGATGTTCCTTGCACAAAATATATTCAAGCAAATACATACTTGTACATTATATATATTTGTTTATACGCATAGCCACATTGTGGCTTGCATTTTCCAAGGGTAGTAACCTCCTCATTACAGTAATTTCTAGAGCTTTCAAAATTGTATCACATAAAACGTTGAACACTTGGTATTCATGTTTTTGCAATTTGTTGTCTTAGACCGATATCCTCAAATTCCTTTTATTTTGTTTTGTTTATAAATCTCTAAGGTAAAATGTTGACTTAAAGCTTGGAGGTGGTTTGGGAGTCATCATTAATATAGAAATCATTAAAAAGACCAATTATGGTCTATTACTCATTTTTAGTACATATATTTTCTCATTTTTGATCACAGAAGGTTTGTAAAAAGAGAATAAAAGACCTTTGAATAGGTTCCTTGGTGGTATATTGTAAACTTCAATTATTTGTTCCCAGGAACATTTTTTTTTAACAGAGAATTGAAATCTTTTTTAAATGGTGCATGATTCAGAAACCCCTGCTAGAAAAGTATTAAACATTCTTCCATTAATAACAGTAATCTGTACTCCCAGAGAGCATTGTCACTTTAAAATGTAGATCTAAAATGTTTTTTTTTTTTTTTTGCCCACAGTCCATCATTAAGCTAAAGTAATTTCATACCTGCAATGTTGTAGCTACCACTTCTTCCTGAGAGGGAGGAGGACATCATGCTGTTAATGAACAGCTGTCACTCACAAACCTGCCTGCAAAGCAATTGGCCAAAACCATTAGTCTGTAATAGTCAAAATTTCCTTCCCCTGTAATTTGCCATAGATTTGTTTTTCTTGGCTTCCAAACTGCAGTAACTCACCACATCTAGTTCATGGTATAACCATGGCATGAAGAGAAAACCAGGCAACTCGATTTCAGAGGCCAGAAAACCAATAGTGTTTTTCATCTCCACATTTCCTATAACACACACAAGAGACTGGTGAATTCTCTCTCACACTTAATGACTTTTGACAGCTACTGATCTCAGAGGGAAGAGCTTGATAAAAGTTTTCCTCTCTCCAAAAATGCTAGTTTTCTCAGGCAGGCAAAAGTTTACAGAGAAGCTGGTGGGGTCCTTCTGCTTTGCAGTCGTATTTTTGTAAAGTACAATCATCCAACCTACCTGAAAAAGCTGAACTTCCCCCTCAGAATATAGTCCTGGTTTTGAGTGTCAGACGTTTTTTGTCCCTTCACAAAAGAGGATGATTGTGCTTTTCACCAGCAACAGCAGACTGTAAGGGAGAGCAAGATAAGAGGAGGTCTGTCAGTTGATATGTTGGCATTTTCCTATACAAGTCTGCAACAAAGTTATTCTGATTTGAGAGCCAATCTAGATCATTGCTGAAGTTCTTCCATAAAGTTTGGGTTTGTGAAAAGGAGCCCACCACTGCTATCATACACACACACACATACATACACACACACTTATGCATGCACAGAGACAAATTAACTTCTGTAAATATCTTATGAAAATCCTCATTCCATTTTCTTTCTACCACATGTGCATCTCAATTTCTAGCTTCAGTGAAGATAAAGTGAGGGGAGAGAGAGAATAAGAATGGAAAGTGGGGGTGGAGGCAGCTTTAGTTTAAAATGCAGACAAATCTGCCTTTTCTGCTTGATGGCCTGTAACATTTCCATGTAGTGTACTTTGCATGGCAGAATAGCTACTAGTAATAGAATTTCTCACAGTGGAGGTTAATTACTTTTCAGCTACAGCAAAATAAATTTCCTGTCAAACCCAGTGACAGGAATATGCCACTGTCACCATTTTTACCTGCAGTTTTAATTCACTGTTAATATTTGACACTAGCTTGCATTCAGGGGGCTGATCTTCTGAACAGTTGGATTTCCCAAAGGAGTAGGAGAGACTGGCAGTAAGGCAGTATCAAGATATGGGGGAAAAGAGTACACTTTACCTCACCTGAGTGCTCTTCCAAGAAGATTACCTGACCTGTCTCTCACTTCAAACAACAAAAGAGAGCCTTGTATTTGGTGAAATAAAAATGACATGGCAAGATGCAACTTAAAATCCAGGGCAGAAGAACCCGGCCTAACCTTACGCTAAGCAAACCTATATAACATATCACTTCCAGACCCCTTTTTGATGTGATTTTTGGGTTTTTTCTGGCCTTAAAGTGTCTGTCTTTTGAGCCTGACAATTTTACTAAAAACGTTGAGCTCAGTGGATGAGGTACCTTATGTGGTAATGAAGGATAGAACTTTCCCCTAATTGCTTTCATAGTCTTCAAATTAGTTTTCAAATTTCTTTGTCTTGAAATAAATCTCTTCTTCTGCAGAGACAATAATGACATTTATCAAGTGTTGATAGTATGCATTGTGTCACTCATCACTAACTAAGACAAAGTCCTAGCCATGGGTCATGTTAGCTATCCTTAGGGACAGAATATTTTACCTAGGAATTTCCAGCCTCCACTCAGACTGGTTAGATCACAAAGGATATTGCTTGACTCATTTAGCTTCCCTAGTCAATGTCTTATTTTCCAACAATTTAGTGATTTTCATGATCCTGAGAAAACCAGCATGCTTTTAATTTTGCCTGGTTGAGTATCTGACCTGACCAAGTGGGGCAGTTATACCTGAGGCTTGTTATTTCTCCGCTCAGGAAATATAAGGGAAACAGTGTTTTTACTTTTACCAAAATTCAAAACAGAAAGATGAAATGTTAGGACTTTTATCATACAGGTGTTTTCCCCTGAAGCAGCCTCAGCTGTTTCTCACTACCTGTGCTCTTCCTCTTTAGGAGGTGGCCTGTGACAGTGCAGGACTGTGAAGGAGCCAGGCCAGATGAACACGTGAGGCACAGGAGAGCTGAGGGAAGCTAAAGGATTTTGGTAGGTACATGAGCAGATGAAAGATGTCTGGATCCTGTTAACTTCATCTTGCTGAACCAAGACTTTGTAATCCTTCCTTTAATTATGCTGAACCATAAAGGGCTCTTTGTTAAGGTCTTGCAAACCAGTACAAATACCAAGGGAGATTGCAGGCATGTTTTGTGAACAAAACCTATTGACAACACTGAGATTTTCACAAAGGATTTTCACAAGCAAACAAGCTGAAGTTTTCATAAATTATGATATCAAGATTTCTTAGGTTTCAAAGGAGTTGTCTGCATTTCTACACCACCAAGTCATTCATGAAGCATTCCAGAGGGACCAGTGCAAGTTGGAGACATGAATCCATGGAAAACTGATAAGGCTCAATAAGGCCAACTGCAAGGTCCCTAGCCTGAGGATCTATCAGTATGAACACAAGGTGGGGGATTTGGGTACTTAGAGCAGCCCTGTGGAGAGGGAATTTGGGGTTGTATACGACATGGACATGTATATGACATGGACATGTACTGGCAAGGGACAAAACCCAGTGCATCCAAAGCAGCAAGGCCAGCAGGGAGAGGGAGTGGATTCTTCCCTGCAGTCATCTCTGCCCTTGCCCTACCCCATCTGCAGTGCTGTGTGCAGATCCTGTGCAGATCCCAGCACAGGACAGCCACAGACCTGCTGCAGTGAGTCCAGAGCAGGCCATGAAGATCATCAGAAGGCTGGAGCACCTCAGCTATGAGGAAAGACTGAGAGAGCTGAGGTTGCTCAGCCTGGAGAAGAGAAGGCTGTGAGGAGATCCTACAGCAGTCTTCCAGCACTCAGGAGGACCCTGCAGGAAAGGTGGGGACCAACGTTTAAATAGGGCCTTTAGTAATAGGACTAGAGGTAGATGCAGAGTAGGCATAAGGAAGAAATCTTTTTACAATAAGGGCAGTAAAAGGCTCACTGTTCATTGCAGAGAGGAATGAACTAGGTAATCTTAAAAAGTCCTTTCCAACTCACAGAATTCTATGATTTTATGAAGTCCAATTAGGATTTCATGAGCGTGAGCCTTAAAAATGGACGTGAAAAAGATCAGAGCCTTGTTCAGAAGGTCTGTTGAATGAAGTGACTTGAGTCAGAGCTGGGCAGGGCATACTGTGCTTAACACCTGGGTCCCTGATGATACTGAAGTCAGAATTTTTGGAAAAAAGTGGAAGGGGAAATCTAGATGCCTGCTCCATTTTAGGAACACACAATGTTACAAAAAATTACAAAAGTTGGGTTACAGCTTCTCCTGTAGAAAGTATTTAATTTTGGCTGTAGAGATTGGTTATAAATAGGAAGGCATTAGATTTAATTGATTTTATTGTTGTTTAAGGAACTGGAATGGAATTTCTGTTTTTTCAAACCATGGAAGACCTCAAAGTTTTCCAGATCTTTAAAAACCTACAATCCTGTGTAGCAATGTAGTTAGAACAATTGAGTCTACTGAAATTGCCTTTTTTTTCAGAGCATTAGGTTTAATTCTGACCCTTAAAGCACAGATGAAATTGTGGCTTAGGAAGCTAGCCCAGAAGGGCACTATTCAGCACGGTCGGAATTTCTGACTCAGTTTTGGTGCTATTTGAAACTGCTTTATGTTGCTTGACTCATTTATTTCTGTGAAAAATCCATATTAGTGAAATGGTAGCTCCTTTATGGCAGCATATGGGAGTTTTAAAGGTGACTGTAGCTTTATAACAATAACAAACCAGACAGTTCTCTTTTAGAAAAAGTTTCCATAGTGTGGTTTCAACCTTTCACAAAAAAAAAAAAAAAAAAAAAACCCAAAAAAAAACCTTAGGCAGCACAGGGGAGATCATATTTATTCCATCAAAAGGTTCACACTGGTGTCATTCAGCATTTTAGAATATGTTCTTATATATTTTGGGTTTCATTTAAATACCCATCAACAGTCATAAAATTATAAAGATTTTTAATCTGCATTTTGTGCTCCCTGGTTACATTTTACTGTCAATCACTTCTGTTAGTATTCATACAGAAACAAAAATTCTATATTTATATTCCAGTGCCTATGTGTCTTGGAACCTCAATTTCTTGCCTCTGAAACATTTGTGAAGCTTTAAACAGAAAGCTATAACATCACACAGAAAACAAACAACATGACCAGATAAGCTCTAGAGAAATCAAATATTAACTGTGGAAACACACTGAATTCCATGTGAAATAAATGAGAAAGTGTGTAAGCTGCCTACAGATGTAAGTATGTGTTTTTCTTACTTGATATTTTCATTTCTCCTCCTTACACTTCTTTCACAGCAACTGTTCAATGTAGGACACTGCTATAGAAAGATGTCATCTCAGCTTGTATTTTGGTACCTTAAATCTTGTCATACCTCGAAGATCAGGCACAGCTTCCCAAGGGAACCTGCTGTTGTTGAAAGTAATTGCCTATGGCTAAAGTAATCTGTTATGAAATCAGATAAATGCATCATGTGGTCATCTAAAGAGAAGAGCAATTTACATTTGTTACTTTCATATTTAGCTATCTCCATATATTTAAAATTAAGAATATAGCAAATACATGTAATATTTGTAGTGGAATAAGTAGAAGGTACTAAATCCCTTGTTTACCACCACCTTGAGTAAAAATCAAGAAATTCATAGCAGCTTATTTAAGAAGAGAGTAAATCTCAGACAGAGAATTAACTTTGCACCTGTTTTGCAGCTGTGGGAATATAAAGGTAAGAAAAAAATCATATTTGTGGCTTAGAAAGACCTCCCAAAGACATTGGTTCCTCTATACTTAACCTTATTTTTTCTATTCCTCACATTCTGATTTCTCACACCTTACATAGAATGCTATGAAATTATAAATAAGAAACACTGTGTTCTATTTCAGCTGTCTTAAAAACATTAGCAAAAGATGCCATTTATCATCATATTTCTTATTAAACCTTGGAAGAAAGAGCACACAGCAGTGCATCTTGGAAGTCATAGCTGTGAAGAAAAGCACTTTCTGTTATTTTCTCACTGATTGTAGCTAATGTTAAAATAATTACTGGTAAAGGGTCTCCCTGCTGTTTGATTGCCAAGTTCCACACTTGCAAGGACTTCAGCTTCTTCTCTATTTGAAACTTTAGTTGGCTTAGTTCAAGCTATTTTATATGTCTCTTTGCATGTTTTCAAAATCCCTTGACACCTCCAGCTCCTTTCATCAGAGGCTTAGCAAAATTGAAGTCTTAATGAAGATGCATTGGGAAGGAGCATGTGTATTTCAGTGATTTTTTCTTTTTTTAGGTAAAAGATAGAAAGGGAGGTTGGTTAGTGTTGATTGAAAGTAAAGTAGAAGTGTGCTGGCTGTGGACTTTATTCATTGGGCTGGTTTACCATAATCATCCTTGTTACTGGGAGCACTTTGGGATCAACACTACTTCAGCAAGAAAGAGCAGCCAAAAATACTCTTCTAGAAAAACACATATTCACTGGTTTCTGTCTCTGAGAATGTGTGCCTTGACATTTTTTTGTATCCAACTGACTTTACTGGGATCCTTGCTCTAGAAATTTGGATTCTTGTTCTCGGAATTGTATCTTTTAAAGTTGCTTTTCTTTGACACTCATTATATTCATGGCTACAAGTTAACAACAAGGATAAGTGCAAAAAAGCTTACTTAAATTAAATAGCTAAGCAAAAATACAATAATAATGTGTTAATGATTAAACAAAGTCACCAAAGAATGTTTTTCATTTTATGCATTGTGCAAAGGCAGTATTAAGATTCAGATATATTTAATAAAGACACGTGAATCAAGCATATTTCTCCCTCTCAGTTCCTCCCAAAACTGTGGTCTGTGTTGGGGATTTTCACCCAGTTAACTGCTGTTTGTTCAACATTTCCTTAATCAGGACACAGCTGGGACCATATTGCTTCTTACAGGAATTCCTGTTAAAACATGAACCATTAAAAAAACCCTCACCTTTCCTTCCTCTCTAAATGTGGAGGTATTGGTAGATTTTACTCACCAGTTGTAGGAGTCTGGACAATATTACCACTGTTCCTTTTTCCAAAAGGAAAACACAACACTTTGCTATGACTGGCTTGTAATATCACACACAGCTCCCTATCACTTTGCACTGTGCCATGTGGACAGCCATGCACTTTGGAGTAGCTGTTATTTTTAGGTGAAATATCACCACCTATAGAATGCAATCAGGACTACTGATAAAATGTAAAGTAGAAATATAAAGATGGTTGATTATTTTCCATTAGATTCAAACATTTCATTCTATCTTCTGTCTTTTTTCATCATCTCCAGTGTGACATCCTGGAATGGAGTTCCTCACACATAATAGAAAGCTGTGCTGAAAACATTAATATGTTCCTCAGTTCAAGCAGTTCATGTTATCTCAGAAGTAAATAAAAAGTCTTCAGACCTTTTCATTCTCTTCTGAGACAAACAGGCTTGAGAAGAAATATTTTGCCAGCTGTTTTACTTTTAAATTACAATGCCATGATTGGTTTCATTTCTGGGTCACCCATAGCAACCATTACTTGAAACCACAAGAACAGTCCATGCTGCATTTAAAACTCTTTTGGGTTAAAGTCCAAGTGCTGTAATTTATCTGACTTGTTATTTGGGGTTATTTTTTTGTTTTACAGAAATCAAATTCACTGCCTTGAAAAATCCTGTTACTTCATTGCAGTTTCTCTCTCTTTTCAATATATAATTATGTGAGTGCTTGGCACTAAAGAATCAGTTTCTGTGTCTAATAACAGATTAATCACTGCACTGAGGTAATTCATGTACATACAACCGGTGGCCAGAATTGCACTTTGAGTGCAAATGACTCTCAGGTCAATATGGAGATCAACACAATTGAATTCACTTTGGTCCAATGTAGTGGATTTGATTTGATTCCAATATTAGTGACCATGAAATAATCCAGATATCCAGACTATTGTTTGTAGGGGATCTATCTGAATTTTATTTAGGAGCATGTAGAACTGACTCTTAAGATTATTGCATCTTCCTATCTATGTACAATTGATTAACTAATGTTGAAATTAGTGTAGTTTCTAGGAACTGTCCTAGAAACAGAGGTCTACCCGACTTATAGAACTATGTTTGAATCCTGTAATTTCCCCTAGACCCAAGTGTCTCTCCTTAGATCTGCTCCTGCTGCTTAAGGCCAGTGACATGGTTAAATGGTTTCATGGTTTAATTCCCTTCTTGATGTCAAGATAGTTTTTCCATATTGTACGTGGGGATCAGGACCTGGCCTGCACTACTTCTCAAACTGTATCCAGGCTGTCCAGACAGCTGTCCAGACCCTAAACTGGTGCTCAGACCTGCACATTGATCTTATCTAATTTGCTAGACACAGCCAACCAAGCCCCACCTACTCTTCTCTGTAAGGGAAATGAAGATGGTAGGTAGGATGAAAGGAAACACAGAGCGAAAAGCAGAGTACATTTGGTCCTAAATTGAATTTAGTGCTGCATTGTCTAACAAAGAGGAAATATGCTGCCATGGACAACAATTACATCACTGGAACCTTAATAATTTTTTTTTGGAAACAGAGAAAGTGTTTGGATTTCTTTCACAAAATGACCCTTGATAGAAGATCACAGGAATTATATGAAAACTCTGGGAGAAAAACACTTAAAAAAATAATAATACTTATTGATGTCAAATAATGAGAGGACGTGTTAAATGCTAGTTTTATTTTTTTAATGTCTTCATGAGGTCTCTAAATGCTTTAAACTTGCACATTACCCTACTTGTCCCAGATTAACCTCCAATAACATTAACTCTGGCTAATATCTTCATTATTCCTTACCACTTATGTTGAATGTTTTGAATACTCTAGTGAACTCACTCCCCTCTAGAAGTCATGTATGTCCTTAAATACCATAGAGTTTAATCAGCTATGGTGTAATTTTAAATGTCAAGGCCAAGATCTGTCAGATGTAATTTGTTCTTTTACTGAAATTTGGATGCGTGTTTTCGTTAAATTGAGATTGTCCATTTCAAGCAAAGTCCCAATTATGGGACACAAAATGAATTCAGTTCTTGCTGAAGAAGTAAAAGATTTAACAATAACTCCAAAAAGGAATAGATCAGCAGACCTCAATATAATTTCTCCCATCCCACCAGCTGCCACAGCCGCTCTGTCCTGTACAAACCACTTGACAAAGTCTGTCGCTGCAGTTACTGCACTATTTATATCTGCACTGTTTATGCCTCTACAGTTATAGCAGTGTCAGCACTTTAATTATAAGCCTTATTATCCAAAGAATTACTACTAAGCAACAAAAAATCACCCTCAGCTGCAAGTTTGGATGTGAAGTGTTCTCAAGCATAATTTGCACTTCGGTTGTGATAGGCCAGATTCGGTGCCTGCTGAATACTGAGGGCAAGCGAAAAAGTTAAAAAATTATCATAGATGTATGGTTTTTAACACTGCTCAATATGAGCAAAGAGTTTTGTATGAAAAAAAAACCATGACCTTTTTTAACCTTATGATTTAGAATTTCAATCTGTAATGATATTTTTGTAGCGAAAAATATTGATTTTGTATTACTGGCATAGCTGAAATGCAACTATATTGAAAGTGTTAATTTACAGTAATGGAAAGATATTGTACTTTAAAGATGTACCATACTACTACAAAACATAACCTTCATATTCCCCATTGCTCAGAACTCTGGACTGGATATTTCACTATTTGTTTTTCTTTTTATTTTTTCCTACTTTTTACCATGTGGGGACATTTGCAGGCAAAAACAACAGAATATTTGATTTGCTATATCTAAAACATTGAGGAACTGATCTATTAAAGAGAAAACAAGATCTTTCCTTATTTCATACTTTTCAGTGTTCATGTTCCATGAAGCATTACAAAACCTTCCAAAAAGCATAAAGAGACACAAATATAAACAAATAAACATAAACACATAAATAGACATACCTCTTTTAACTGATCTGCCATGTCTTTATAGCAGAACTATCAGCATTATTTATTTTTAAAAATTATTTGGCTAATTTTGATATTTTTCTTCAATAGAATCCCCCTTGATTTTCCCCTTCTCTGGATATAAAATCACAATAAATGGTTGTGTTTTTTCCTGCAATTGTTTCATGATTTGTCTATAGGTGTGTTTTGTTCACCTCGTCCTACATAGATAGAATTATTGTGCACTGAGATACCACTAAAAGTGTGTGCTTGTGTTTCCATATAAAATAAAATATAATTTGGATCAATATTTATTTTATTTTGGTAGGGAACTTGGATTTTTGTACGTACTGCTGGAACAGTTTCTTTCTTTGATGAGCCTCATACTGTGAGATATAATCAGGTACAACTCAAGCAATGAATGAAGCAGATCTCTATACAATTTTTGAACAGCATGGTTCTGTTCAATTATATGAGATGAGACCAGTTGTGTATGACCTCCATGTGAAAGTAGACTATGTTTACTCTGGTGGCAAGTGTTATCCCTTGCTAGTTCTCATAGTCCCTCCTAATGCAATACCTCTATGCAAAAGTAAGTCAGCAAGAGGAATTTGTGAGTTTCCCAAGACAGTTTCTCTCAAAATATGTCTTTACTGCCAAGGATTCAAAGGCAGTAGAGAGTACCCAATTCTCTTCAGAAGTGTTCTTGCTCACTTTAACCAAAGATAGAATCTCTAATTTATTTTGCTGGTCATGTGGAATGTACTGGAACCTCACCCAAAATACCATGAAATATGCAAAAAAATAAGCACATCCATTATATGCCAATGTAGTGGTGTCCTTGTAACTTTATTTTCATTCCAATCAGTGTCTCCATGATATTTTAACAGGGAGCATCTCAGAGTAAGACAACTGGAGCTTCATTACCAAGAATTCTGAAAAACTTCTAGAGAACACTTGGAAGTCCTTTCCTGAAACAGAATTGTATTCAATTTTATGCAGATGAGTCACTGGAAAGACTCACATCAGGATTTCATGTAATCCAAATTCACTGACATGACTAGAAAAGATTTTTCCCTTGTCTTCTCTGCATTCAACATAACAAAGAATATTTCTCCAGTAAAAAGTATAATTAAGACTCTAAGCTTAAATCACTGCTTGGGTCATTGCTCAGCTACCAAAAGACATTACACTGGCACAGATTCCTTCAGTCACCACATTCTCTTTCCTTCATAATATGCCTCTATGATTGTTTAAAAATTGCAGCTGTGAGTTTCAGATCTTAAGTCTCTTTGTGTTACACCATTAAAGTTATTTACCTTAAGTTCCATTTATAGCTCTATAAAATGACTTTTCTGTAATGCTGCATACAAAGAAATGTCTTCAGTGTACCTGACAGGACACTTGGAAGATAAATTGGGACTTAGAAAGGTTAAAAGACAGTGAGAGAGTGTTATGCAAAACAACTATTCACAGAGGGTGAGGCAGCTGAATTTGTAACACTGAAAACTATTGAATCATTATGGTGATGGATTGTCTTTGCTATCTACAAATAATACACTGATCTTCTTGCCTAAAATAGTGAGTTTACTATACTTAATCAGCAATAGTGAACAACTCTTATCACTATGTCAATCCAAATTAGGTTTCAGAAAATGCCTCTGTTAAAAAAGGCCTCTGTGCACAAGAGGATGAATTGACAAGGTTTATTTGATGTTTATAGTTGAAAAACAGAACATGTAAGTTCTTAAATATTCCATCCCCAATACGCAGATAGGATAGTCATGGTTTGATTTAGCTACTAGATAACAACAGAGAATTTTTGAAGTCAGAGTAGTCCACACTAACAATAAAATAATAAATAAAAATCTTACTATCACTTCTTTAAACATCAAGTGGGAAAATTCTGAGGAACATAGGAAAGAAAATACAGGGCTTGTCCTCATTTAGGAACATTTCCAAACAGTCGGTTTCTACACTAAGCTCCCCGTGGCTCTCTGGTAAAAGGGATACCAGACTGAGACATGACACTGAGATCTCTCTTTATTTTATCTCAAAAGAGTTCTGAGTATTAGAAGTGTTAGAAGTGTCACTTTGAAAGAGTATGACCTCTTTTCAGCCCACATCTCACACTATCCTTTAAAACATGCACTTCTTGCAGGGTGCTCCAGGGGCCTTCAGTACCTTCCTTTAGAGGGAGCAGTTATGAAAAATATGCCAAGACTAATCATGCATGTCTGGAAAACTGATAGAGCAGCCTGAATGTTGCACGTGGCCACTAACACCATCCAGCTTTCTAGCTATTGTGCACAGCCATCCCCACAGAAATACGCTGAGTTCTGGTGAAGCTCTGGCCAGACTCCCCAGCTTGGACACACACAGCAGCTGCATACCCCAGACATCTCAAGGAATAAAGTGTTTGGGAATAAACTGGAAAACAGACCCTTGTACTTAAGTCATTCCCAGTGAGACACTGGTTCAAAATTTTGGCAAAAGTGAGCCATTAATTTTATGTTGGAAAAATAAAAACCCAAATGTCTCGATCCTACAATAGGGTCATAGCTATCTATTTGTTTGGAGTGTGAGTAGTGATTGCTGGTAAGTTATTTGGTCACTCCTAAAACCAAACTCTGCCTTTTGGACTATGCCACTGCACAGGATCAGGTGTGAAGACCTCAATTTGGGGGAACATAAGGGCTTGCATTACAGGGTTTTTGCATGGAGATACAAAAGATCCTGACTTCCCACAAGCCCAGGAACCCTGTAGCATAAGCTGTATCACTGCACATGTTGAAAACCATTGCCCTAGCCACACAAAATAGCTATGTGATTTGTAAATGCTGTAAGATGCTCAGTGTTCAGTTTTATTTTGACAAGCTCCATAAAGCTCTCAGATATTAGCTTTTCTAGGAAGAGGGTGGTTCCACATGTAAGATTTCTGATTTAGACACATTTAGGAAGTAACTTTATTACACACTTTATTAACTAGTCATTAAAATCTATTGGTTTTAATGGTTTTAATTAAAAGCTACTGGATTTCTCCTGAAGGAAAACAAGCAATTCCTGAAAACTCAATGAATCAGATCTCAGTGTATTATAACAGGAAATTGACACCTTTCATGTAACAGTGAAATAGATCTTTTATGGTAACTTTTTACCATGTCATACTTACACTGCAGAAAATTATATTTCCGAATTAATGTAGTCACTGATAGTTCAGGTTATATTACTGAAAAGTCTAAAATATGTATTTTACAGGACTGCAGCAAAACAGTAATAAAAATGAATCATTTTATTATTCTTTAATTATATTTAAATAATTTTATTTAGGCATATGATTCACAGTTTCCTATTAATACACCCCAATAGTTAAAACACTTGGAAAATTAAATTTTTTGTAGGAAGAGGATGGTAGAGTTTTATTAGAAATGAGCATGGTTTTGATTCCCATAATACTTTTTTCCTATGTTCAAAGTAATTTTTTACTTTAAAAAAAAGCAAAAAACCAAAACGAGCTTAGACGTAGATTTTATTTTTTACTTTCTAATAAATCCCAAGTCAGGAAGGTCTTCAGCACTGAAGGTAACCTAAACATTATTGACATATGCTATGGGCTTTGACAAGTAAAATGATGAGATCTTAAGTAACAGATACAGTCTCTCTGAAGAGCATTTTATATGGTTTGGCTATCTTCCAAAGAAAAATCATGTAGCTTAGTTAACCCATGATACTGACATCTGCCTCTCACAGAAAGCCAAGGGAACCTTGTAAAGGTCACAGTGCTAACTGGCAGGGCAACTGATTAAGACAAGCCTGTAACACACTGTACTGCACACAACAGTATACTGGGAAAAAGGAGGAAAAGCAGAGTAATTTCCCTTTCTACTACGTGCACACTGATATGCTGCTCTCAGTAAGCAATGTGAGTAAAAGTAAATGTGAGTCTTGGAAAAAAGGTGAGCTCATATTGGCAAAATGAATTTTTGATATAAGCAGTGCTGACTTTTTTTCTAGCATAATGTCTGGCAATGAAATGCAAAGTTACATGACATTTACATCACTCAATATTTTAACAAACCTTGATTAAAATTTAATGCTTCAGATTTCTCATCAATTAAGAATAAAAGTCAGATAAATCTCACGGAGAACTAAACACATAGGTGANGAAAAAAAAAAAAAAAAAAAAAAAGAAACTCCTCATTCCCTACTCTTCTGATTCTTCCTCAGCTTAAGAGCCCTCACAGATAACTTTCCCCATGCTGTTATAGCTTAGTTTCTGTGGCAGCACCTGTGTTTTACACTGGTAGAGGTAAGGACAGCTTCGGGTCAGGCAAACATAAACAGGGTACATCAGCCACCACCTGATGTGTGGCGAGAAACCCAGAGGGAGATGATGAGTTTTAGTGAGGGTTTCATCCTGCCCACACTAAAATGAAATGGATGACTTGCCGTGCCCTGTTACTGCAGAACCAGCCATACCCAGTTGCTAAGCCTTGGACAGGTAATGAACCTGACAATTCCTTTTGACCAATGACATTTAGTCAGAGAAACCGAGCAAGTCTTGCACCTCATCACACACAAAATCACCTTAAGGTATTTTCAGGACAGTAAGAATGATGTAATCTTGGACCTCACATTGGTCTGTAACCAACAGGTAACATCAAGAGGCATGAAGAATGGCAGATATACAATGCTCTGTAGTATTTCTTACTATACTTCCCTACCCTTTCTTTATCCAAGCGACAATGAACAAAAAATTTAAATTCTTAAACCAGTAGGAAGCCCAGTGTTTTAATTTTAAAATAATATACATTGTACGTTTTCCATTGACCCAAAGGAAACACCAAATAACAACATGAAAAAGTCAGGAAAAAGTTTTTTATCTTTTAATCTTCAATTATTTTATGAGTTCCCATGCTGTAAGGCAAGGATAAGGCAAACTGCATTCATGCACAAAGTCTCTGAAGATGCATGTGCATTTTTTTCTACTAACATTGAAAAATTCTTATGAATAGTTTAAATTACTATAGTAATAGAAAGCAGAGTGACACCTTCTGAAAAGGGAAGAAACAGACCAGTCCCTGAGGACAGAACTGCCTGAAAAGAAATTGTTATTACATATAGTAGAATCTCTTCTACAAAGAAAGAAGTGATTTGGTACACTGCAATTTTTGGAAGAAGAAGGAAAATGCTGGTTTAATAAAACCTGAAGTATTAAATACTATAATACTATTTTCATCAGTATGGGGCCTTTTTGTATTAACTGCTTCAACTAAGCAAATATTGCTCTGCAGACACATTTTTCACTATTTTGATTATATGACCTGCTGGAAATGTGAGCTGAGTCTGGCAGTTCCATGTGCCAACTTGTTTGTTTTTATAATTCTGCATTTTATAAGAGAATAAAACAAAGATATGTGATTCTAAGCATTAGTTTGCATGACTTACCAGGCACAGTGCAATTTGTAGTAGTCTGGGATGCTTGACACTTAATAGATATGGTGGCTCAACCAGTAGGAAAGGAAATCTATTTTGTCTTGAGGAAATCACAAAACAGTTTAGAAGTTTGGGGTTTTTTAATGTTGAACATCAACATTTTGCCATTACTTAGGGATGGAAGAACTAAGCAGGATTGAAATAACAGAACAAAACCAAAAAGGTTCCTTTTGGAGACATCACTGACAGAAGAGTGGGGATATCTCCAACCTGCCTACAACCTGATGTAGACATAACCAGAATATGATTAGAAGAAATCTACAGCCAGGATTGTTTTAAAGACAATAGTTGGGAGAACAGCAGCATTTTACCTCCTGTTTGCTGAGACTGAGCCATTGTCTGTCAGGACTGCTACAGTTGCTAAGTCCATGGTAAGTTAAGGAAAAGCCAAGAAAGCAGTGTCCTGCTATCCACTGAATCCTTTCACTACCAACAAGCTCTACAAGACAGATTTATGGACCCTATCTTCAGGCCACTGACATCAGTTCCAGTCCTTAGACTTTATTATACTGGCATATTTTTTAACATGCAAAATGAAAACTGGTCTCTCTAAACAAGTGAGTCTAGCTGCTCTTAGAGCAGTAGGAATAGGAGTCCAGAAATTACTAAAAAGGTTACCTAATTTCTAATAAGTTCTCTAAGTTATTGTTTGGAATTTACTACTATCTAAAAATGTCAGTTGATTTTTAAGGTAACCACTGTGACTATTTATAAAACACAGCACTTTACTGATTTGAATGGGACTGAAGTAAAAAAAGATAGACCTGTAAACTGAAAGCTATTAAGTTATATAAAGCTTCACTTATTTGCTGTTTTGGTCCTGCTTATTTGCTTTCAATTCTTGGGGGCAATCTTGATTGTACTATATTTTCAGACATTCTCTATGAAAATGAAAGAGAAGAAATGTACATATATGAGAAAACAAGGATCAGCTGTAAGGTTTCCAATAATTCAGAATAGAAAGTTATTACAGAGAACTGTAAAAAAATCATTATGTTTGAGTGAAGCCACAAATCTAACATAATGAAATAATGTGCCTTTTAGGGGTGTGATACTAATGCTGAATGTATGGACTAATGATGTATGTTCTCTGCAACTCTACTATTTACTGAAAAAGGTATAATTCAGTATTTTTCAATAGGGCTAAATTCTCTATGTACAAAAGTACCCAATTGATTTCAGAAGCATATGAATTAGTAGAGCAAGATTGGTCAGGTATCAAAGGGCAATACAGCTAAATGGGAAGAAAAACTAAAAAGTGAAATTTTAAACCAAGAAAATTGTACAATTGGTGATCAAGGAAACTAAGCTAGAAACACATTTTTTATTATTTAATTTGGGTAAATAACTATTTTTGATAACTAGAAATTAGATTTTTCCTGTTTGGGGATTTAGATTTCTACCTTAATTTGAGGTTCTAGGTTTCCAGACTTTTAGACATAAATTTTTAAAATGTGGAGGAATTAATCTCTAGTTTACAAAGTATTTCTAGAAGAAAATTGGAAAATTCACAGAAAAGAAGATCTGCTAGTGCTGCTCAGTCTTCAGCAGTTAGAGAATACTTGTCCAGATCTTTGCTAATGAAAGGGAGAAAGGAAGATTAACAGATATTGACTCATCCAGGAAGAACCTTTTTTGCCTACTGGAATTTTGAGGAGTGAAAACTAATAATAAAAACCCTGAAGCAAACAAACAAACAAAAATAAAAGATTCCTCTCAGTTTTGGAATATCAGAAGTGTAAGGCAAAATCTTAAAGATTTCCTCAGGCATCTCAGAGGTACCAGGGAAGACCCTAGATGGCCAAACTGGGAAAAAAGGAATCCTGTACAGAAAAAAACATTTATTCTTGCTGGTGTTCAAGATTATTGAGCTGAAGATGCTCCTGGTTGTCTTCAAAAGATAGCTTGCCCCTCAAACAAAATCACTTCAGAAATTTGCTGTCTCAAAAAAAGAGCACTTCCATTTCAGAAAAACAGAACTTTTCCTACAAACCCTAGACAGTCTAATAAAGTAGAATTCTGAGAACTCACATATTATTTCTGAAGTCACATATGAGTCCCAGTTTCAAAGATCTCTCTACACACCTGCTTAAGTGACCAAGGTCAATGAAATAGCACCAGTCAGAAAGCTTGTATTTTATGGAAATTTAATTTCTGTCTCATAGGAGCAAGAAACACACTGTGCCAAATGGATTCAGACTTCCAACAGAAGAGCAGAATATGCATTTTTATCTCTTCATAGAACAGAATAAGCATTATTATTCTTTCCTATTTATATTTTCTCCAAGGACTCCCAAATGATTCATTCACATCAGTTATATGCTGAGTATTTTTTCTCATGCATCTGCCAAAATGATCAAGCTATTGTATACTACTTTCACCCATCTAACAAGTCTTAAACAATGTGATCAACAGCTCCCTTCCCTTCACCTTACTCTTGGCAGAGAGCACAGTCATTCTCCCTTTAAACTGTACAGAAGTCCATTAATGAATGTTCTATAACTTTTGTTCTGTTTTCTGTAAAGCACTAACACCTGGAGTTTTACAACTCTTATGCAACAGAGGTCACAAGTATCACTCCCTTTTGCTGTGAAGTGGAATGACTTTAACACAAAACTTCTGTAATCCAAAAGAGCTTCTCTTTTCTGAATACAGCATCTCCACATCTGAACTTGATAGCTATGCTTGTGCAGCAAGGTGTTTCCAAAGGAAAATTGTGTCTGAAAGTGAAAGGGTATATTATTATTGTTATAATATTGGAATTCTGATTTATTTTGGAAGGTCTCTAACTGGAAAAAAGGATGAGCATGACCTTTTTCTTTTTATTCTTTGTGCAATCTATTCTCCAGTGTAAGTTTCTACAGAAATATTTTTCTTTCTCTGAAAAAGCTGACCAACCCCAATTATCAGAATTTACAAGAGAAAATAAACCAGATAAGCCAAATGTGATAGGAATATTGTTCTGGGTGTGGGTGTTCAGCTTTTTTTTTTTTTTTTTTTCATTTATTTTCCAAAAATATCAGGGAAACGTCTCAAAAGAGTCTAATTTCTGTATGCATCACTTAGTTAAAAGAAACTAAAGTGAAATTATTTTAACATGGTAAATCTAATGCTACTACTAGAATCTCTGAGAAGTTTTGCTTGGTAGACTTCATGATAGATGGATTATTTGATCGTTAATTTATGAATAATACCGGAGGCAATGGTATGAAGCTGTCAAGACTTAGAGGAGAAGTGCTATCAGGTGATGAAACAGCTTTGCTTACACTAAAGACAACTCCTTCTTTACTCCCTCTACAGATCTCTCTCTTTCAAATAACTGTAGAGCAAAAATGATACACTGCACCTGTGTTTGACACAAATGAGAGAAAACAGCTCTGTGCACAAGAGTTGGATGTAATTTCCTGATGCAAATTCAAAACCCAGTTATTGGCAGCTTGCAAGTTAAAATTCAGATTCTGAATATTACTTTCAGCATCTACAAAGACATACAAAAATGTTTGGGCTTCTTATTTTTCTCTGTGCTTTTGCACTCCACCTGATAATCTCCTGCTGGTTCAGTTCATAAGGAGAATATTAGTCACTTAACAAAAACAAGAGCAAAATAACTGCTTCTGGATGATCCCTAGTAGAATACTAGCATGAGTCTGTGGCTTCTAGTAAAGCAGTGACAACAAATAATCACACCAAACAAGTTTTTCTTTTATATCTCTTGGAATAATTAAATCCTGCTCTGCATTACTTTAGAACTTAACAGAGGGATTTAACCTTGACATCATTTCCACTGTAACCAAAACCCAGTTATAGTCAACATATATTCCACATGTATGTCTATGAATGTAGATATATATGCATATATATATAAATGGGTATGCATATATGCATATATGTTCATATATAAATATAGATGTACATATATTTATACATCCATATATAGAGATACTTATACAACTAGATATTAATATCTATATTTAAATATTCTACAAATTTTAGTTTTTAAGAACATTAATGTCATTTTTCAAATGTATGAGAAATTCAAAAGGTAAGCATGTGTAATTTTAATTTGTCCTAGTATCTTGTAACTCATGTGCACATTTGTAATCAGATCAGCTTGCTTTACAACCAGAGATAAATTACAGACTCAGCTACAAGGCTTCAGAACTGACATCTAAACATGTCAAAAAGTCTTGAGAAATCACTTTCTCCATGAAGCATTACAGGTGCTGTATGCTTCTAAACATAATTTACATTATATAGTACAATGGATGTTCAGCCAGATGTTTTTAAAAAGAATAGACAAAGACTTTATTACTAATTACCATTTCTAATGGCATAAAACACTGCAGCATGTGACACCTGCTGGGTTTTATACCACTTTGTTAGATGACTGTGTGATCTATGGTTTGGTCCCACACTTTGAATATAAAGCAAGTTGCACATCCCCCTTTCCTGTTCAGGACAAACAGAGTGATTAGGTTTTGTCTTGCTTTTTCAGAGTGGAGCTTTACTATATCTGTACTTTCATTTCACAGCTGCTGCACATTGACCCTAATCTGGAGCCCTCATCTACCAAAAGGGCTCCTGTCACCATTCTCAGGAAAAAGTGTTGCAGTCCATAAGCAGATTGACAGTAACTTTTGGATAGGGTCAGGTTTAATTTGCACACTGATGCAAACCCAGGTAGAGACATTCATAACTTACTGCAGTAAACCGTAGAGGTTACAGCAAAAAAAGGCAAGCATCTGGAGGAAATAAAATTTACTCAGAGGTGACATGAATGTTATGAACCTGTGCTCAGATGTAAACTCCTATACCTATATGATATATTGGTCTTTTTGCTAGGAATCACATGGTATAAACTTGTTCACTCTGCCACAAAATGGCACAACATGTGTCCATTCATGTTTACGTACATAAATGTTGCTGGTATAGCAGCAAAAATAGCCATATAAAGGATCACATCCCAAGCAGTAAGTTCTTTTCTTTTAAAATAAGCAATAAATATTTTTTACTTATTTTAAAATTAAAATATCTTTTGTGTTTTCTTTTATAGAAAATTCCCAAAACATATCTTATTACACTCTTGAAATACAGAACTTATGCTATGTATTTCAAGACTGCAGGTTGGCAGAGTCTAGAAGTCACTGTTGGTTTTTTAGACAAGCTTTCAGAATTAATACTTTAATTTCAAAAGCTTCTTAGAGGGTAATTAAAAAATTTGGAGTGCCCCAAGACTAGCCTGCTTCAAAGAAAAACTCATGATTGTATTCAGAAACTGTTCACAAATACTTTGTTGCAACATTCGACCAAGTTCTAATCACTTCACTATCTAGACTGCAACATGAATTGGAAAATTGACTGAATTTTTATTCTGTTCAAAGTAGACACAGCTACTGGGAAAAGCTGCTGGAACTAAAGAATTTGTTCTATAATACACAGAAACATCCAAAAAAGGTTCATATTTATCTAAAAATCCTCAGTTCATGAACATTCATACTAATGACAGTTGAAAGATCTTTCTAGAAAGAGCTACAAGATATCACTGCAGTATTACCCACGGGAAGCCAGGGCATTGATGAGAATCCCCATGTGCAAGAAAACAGATTTTTTCTTTGGCCATATCTTTTACCACTTTTTAACTTATGAATTACTTAATACCATCATATGCATATCATATACATGCTCTTTCTATCCAATCTGAAAAGAGAAAAAAGAAATATGCATTGCTTTGCTCCTCTCATTTTCTTCACATCCTCTCACTCACCATCTGACAATTTACACTGGGGGAGTGCCAATATGGAAAGTATGCAGTGGCTCTATGCTTGCATTGAACATGTTTGCATTTAATTTCTTTCCCTGTACTGAAAAGAGGTGATTATTTTTCAGTGTTATAGCTACTGAGAGATCTCACTAGTGTATATATACATATACACTAGTGAAACCTCAGTGTGTTACAATAATTTTTACTGGTTTTTTCCAAGTTGTTTAGCCTAGGAATTTGTAGGAGTATAGGTTACCACATTTTCTCCTGCATTTCAGCTCTAGGAGTAGATGTCATTATATTATACACTGGGGTTTTGCTTATGATCCTTCTATGTGTTGGAGACTGAGAAGTCAAAAGTTTTTTGTCTTCCAGAGATTCTGCAGTATTGTTTTAAAATACTGTTTTAAGAATTAAGGCATTAAGTTTTGAAACAAAGTTTTCAGACACTGTTTTATTTGGATTCTGCAACTCGGTTTCTATAAACATATAATACAGTTATCAGATCCTAAGAATTAAATTCTGATCAACAGTTTTGATGTTTTTAGTTTCAGCCTCACAGCCTCAGTTGTCAGGCACTCAGACTCTTCAGAGATCCCATAGAGCAGGTGGCTGCTTCTTAGACTCTTCAGAGATCACAGAGAGCATGTGGCTGCTTCACCACTCTGGAACAGGGGTCAGATTATGCTACCTCAGAACCTCAGAACAGTTTGAACATAAGGTGACCAAGGAAAAAATTCTAACCAAGACTTTAAAAATGTTTTTTAAATTTTTTAATGCCTCTTCTGTTCTCATTCTGCAAAACACTGTTCCTGAGAGGCCCCTGGGTACTGTGTGAATGGATGTACTTGTGAGCCTTCCTCTGCCAGGATTATTGTTCTTCTGAAAGATCCCTCAAACACATGAACATAAATGCTGTTTCTTTGCCTCTCCCTTGCTGTGTTATCACATTGCTAAGGCACTGTCTAGGCATGGTCACTAGCATTGTCTAAAATGCTCAAGTCACGTTTAAGAAATCAGAGGTATAAATGGCAACATAAGGAAAAGAGAACTGTTGCAGTGTGAGCTTCTGATGTGTCCCAGGGCACACGGCACAGGGGTGTGACACCTTCCCCTGGGGAGCTCTCACCTCCCCACAGGGACTCCGATGCTCTCAGCAAAGTCTGTCTGGGGTGCAGAGGGGAAGCAGAGGCGAGACAGTCTTGGGGTAAACTGAGGAGATTTATTAAGGGTGCCACTGAAGCACAACAACTAAAGCGGGCCCCCAAAGACGGGGAGCACATGTCCCGCCATGCGTTTTATGCACGGGCAATTCAAAGCAAACAACCAATGAGGGTACACTTAGGGATGGGTCTAGGAAACAGAATACAGAACACAATCCAATGGGAATAGCAAAAGGAGGGGAACAATGTAGGACAGCAAATCATACATCAAGCAAGGGGAGACTGGCAGGAAAGGATCTAGAAACAGAGGCAGGGATACAGAAAATTGACACTTAACAGCATGTATAATTTAAATCCTAACACACAAATTAAATAGAAAGCTAGCCTGAAAACTCAAAGCAAAGACCCACACCACAACAGAGAACAGAGTAGCTCTTCTAACCACCTTGAAAGGATCAGGAAAGAAATGTCTTGTCTTCAGAAACTCTTTCAAGGTAAAGGGAATCCTGTGCAGTTCAGGGCCTCTGCAACATTCCCACTATGTCATGTGCAACAATAAGCTAGTCCAAACGAGATGGAAGGTAATGACAATGACAAGTAAATAGGGAAATATTGGTGAAACAGGAAAATTCAATACAAGAGTTAATGTAAAGGTAAGATAGAGGAGGAAACAACAGTTTGTTCATGACGTCATTTGTCTTCTGCTGTTTGTTGCTTTTTTTTCCTTTCCTTTTACTTGCAGCTGTGTCTGTTTCCCTATTTTTACTCAAGCCTTTCAGTCAATCATAGCAGAGTCTCAAACAGATGTGCAGAGCAATATTATGATAGTAAAATCTTACAAGCATGATTCATTTTTGGTTTGCAATTTTTAGATGAAAAATGTCTTGTGTATTTACAGAAAATATGGCACACATCTTGTCAAGAAGTATAAAAATGCATTTTGTTTTGCTTGAAGAAGGATTATGCAGAGACTTCACAATTTGCCCATCTCAGTTTACAACAGCTACAGTATTTAAGGTCATTCATATGGAATATCTTTTAACGAGACTATGAGACAAAGAAAGATATTATCAAGTCAAAATCTGCTGTTTGTTATTTCTCTTCAACAGTATTTTCTTCTGGTACTTATTTGGCAGAGAAATTGAAAGTGAAATTGATATATGCCCTTAACAACAGAAGCACAATTTCTGCTGAATAGCAAAAATCTCATTTGTGAGTAAAAGGGCTGAGTTAGATTTCCTGTGACTGCTATGGCCATGCCCTGAATGATTCAAAGACTGGACACATACATACAATACACTGGTGAAAATCTTCACAGACCTGGGGCTGTGCTAGGTGAGGTCAAGGTCAGGCTGTCCCAACACCCTTTATTTAACCATAAGAAACAATCAGCATGTATCTGGGGAAACATAAAAATCAAACAAACCTGTATGATGCTTTTGTCTACTTCTCTTTGAATTCTAACTATTTTGGAGTCAGATATTTTGTGGATTGTTTGTTTGTTCTAAATATCTTAAGATCCTGAAGGATTTAAGGACCTTATCTCTACTTGAACTTTCACTGCTCAGCTATGAAGGTAAAAGAGCCTCATTCTTCTTGTTTTTCTTGGAAGCTGTTTCCTACTGGCTTTGTTTGATAGTTTTTCAGTGGAAGAGGGAACAAGAAAATGTGATTATTTTGCTCTAATTTTACAGTTATTAGTTAAATAACTAATAACAGAAGGACTGCTTTGTTATCCAGATAGATAATAAAAACTACAAATAAACAGTGGAATATTGTGCTAAAAGATCTAAGTGTCTCCAAATAATGTATTTAGTCTCTTGTAGATGGCCTCAAACATTTAGTATTTTTGAAGAAGAGTATAGCTTCTTCACACCTTCTGGAAGAAGGTGGCTACACTGTGGTAAACGTCTGTAATGAATATTTCAAATGGGTTGGATCAAAACCAAAATTATGATGAACCCTCATGTGAACCTCATGCCAGGCTCAACATCGAGATCAGTTTAAAAAGTGAAAGAAACAGAAGGAAGATTTAATCACATCACCTCTTATTCCTCAGTCTTGAATTTGTCTTGTTGCTTGAGCCTATCAACAGCTGCTGTCAATTAAAACCGTCCTTTATAAATATCTAGAATTTGAAAAATGCCAAGCTTCAAATGAAGACTAAATAATAGGAAAATACAACCACTTAAAATTATGACAGTGTTTTATCACAGGTATTTTCTTCAAAATGAAAATAATTTTAAGCAAATAATTTTTCAAGAAGATTTCAAGCTAACCAGACCACACAGATATTTCTGAGGAGTTTAAATCAAGTATCATAACATCAAAATCATAATTAGAATTTTCAGATATTTAAAAGAAAAAAATATATTTCATGTATTTTATTGGAAAAAACCATGTAATCCGTTTAACATAGGAATATTGATAATGACTATAGTACACAGATAAGAAAACAAAAACAATCCATCATTTGATGTCAGAGTGGATATGTGGATCTCTAGACAAAGTGTTCTCTGAAAATACAAATGTAATATAATTCTAGAAGTCATGCACATTGAGTGTGTCAGTAAGGATAATAAATGGTCTTATCTGCTTTGAAGAATAGCAATATCTTTATTAATATTAAAAAAGAAAAACTATTATTTGAATCAATAATTAATAAACAAGAGTTTACATCTCTGAATGTGAAAATTGTGCTATAAACCATCAGTAGAATTTTGAATGAAAAATATAACTCTCAAATTATTTTATGAAAAAATACCTGTCCATTGCTGTTTGACTAGCTGATCACAACGTGAATAAATAAATAGAAAACAGTTAATTAAATGTATTTTTTGAGAATTGATGTGTTTGACTAATCCTTTGTCATGTTACAGATTGTTCAAATGTTTCTCTCTTCAAGAAATAATGGTGTATAATTTTGGTGTCATTTGAGGAAGAAAGAGTGACTCTTCCTAAAAACTGAGCAGGATGATCCCTTGATCTCTAGTTACCTCCTCATTTTCATCTTGCATTGCCAGCAAAATGCCAGCTGCAAAACCTATTTTGCATCCAGTTGTGATTTCAGAATTAAATGCAATGCAATTAGCTCCTTTTATATGTTTGGTAATCTTGTTAAGATAACTCATTAGGTATCTTGGCAATTGGAAATTACTAGGTTTCAGAACATGTGCATTTCCCTAGTGAATACCAATTATTCCTAAATGAGGCAATTGTTCTTTAAAGGAAAGAGAAAAGTGAGTCCCAAAAAGTTTTCTGAGTTTATATATTGCTCTGACTTTTAAAAAACTTAATCTAGATTTTAGTGCTTTCTCCATAAAATTCTGGGTGTGCATAAATACAGTAATCCTACTTTCTTTTTTTTTTTT
>VXBR01005789.1:39292-70539 GCA_013400215.1 Cisticola juncidis | reverse complement strand
AAAAAAAAAAAATTAGACTATGTAGTATTTTAACATCAGCTTACTAAGTTCCAAAGTCTTGGGCAAAGTCTTGGGCATTGTCCCCACACAGGTAATTTCCAAACCCTTTCTCACAGCCATGAAGCCAGAAGCAAACCAAAAGTCTGACAGTTGCTCCAAATATTCAAGAACAATGCTGGATACTGTATTCTGCATATGCATTTGTCCAGACCTCTTTCCTAATTAAGAAAAGAAGCATGTTGAAAAGAATTTAGCAGAATCAAAATCTTCAGTAAATATGACAAGAAAAGCGGGAAATTGGAGACTTTAAATAATATTTTAAATTTCAGAGTTAATATAAAACCAACAAAATTTACCAAAAACCCATATGAAGTTGTAATTTTTGAATTTTAAAATATTTTATTTTGCTATTTTAAGCATCCTTTTATGAAATAATGAAATAAAATGGAAAGAAGGATACTGATCAAGGAGTAAGAGAGTTCCCAGGAATATAAACTTGTCACACCAGACCATATATCAATTTTGCTTTCTAAAGAAAATATTATTGATTCCATATGTGGAATTCCATAGCCTGTGTAATGAATGATAAGGGAACTCAATCTGAAAGCCATCATTACAGAAAACATTACAGAAAGATATTTTAAGAATATTACTTTTATAAAGGCAAAAAAATTTGTGGATACCAGTGTGAACCATCAGTAATAATCTTTCAAAATTGCTACAATGTTAGACCAAGGGAAAAAAAAAAGAGCATAATCATAAAGGGCGTTACTAGGAAGATGTGAAAGCAAAAATGCTGTGATACTTAACATATAAACAGAGCACATGTCACAGCCATTGAAACAGGGAGGGTTTTAACTGCATAAAGCAAGCCAGCAGGAAAAAAAATATAGTTTTGAGGAAACACTCTGCTGTACTATTTTCTCACTTTTGACCTACTACACCTTTTTGTTCCCAAGCCTTCTCTCATTTAGTTTTATTTGCTCCCTCCCGGTTCACATTAAGAGCTTGAAGACTGAGATTACTGCCATAGCCACATGGTATCAATACAACCATCAGTATCCACACCTGAGGCATCTACAGCCTCTCTGGGTAACCTGTTCCTGTTCCACCCTCATCATAAAAAAAAATCTTTCTCATATCTTGTCTGAATTTATCCTCTTTTTGTTTAATGCTCCTACCCCTTGTCTTGTCACCAGAAATCTTCATATGTTTAGAGCAGAACCCCAAATCAGTCATGCTGTGTCCCCACTGCTAATGTAGCTACAGGGAAAATCAAGAAAGATGAGAGGAGCCTCAGGAAGACTGGAGCAACTCCCCTGCCACATGCCCAGCTACACTGGCCTTGGCTTAGGCTGTGCCTGTTCAAGTGGTGAATGGAGTCTCACAAGACAGTCAAGGCTGTAAGTTCAGAACAGGGGTTGGAGACTCCAAGCTTGATGACACCAAACTGAGAAGACCCTTGAGGACTTGAGGACAGGGCTGCCAGCCAGATGGACCTACACAGGCTGGAGGATTTGGGTGGCAGGGACTTGATGAAAATGGATCAGGAGAAATGCCAAGCCCTGCACCCAGGACAGGCAGAGCCCCTGGGACAGTAGAGGCTGGGGGCTGCCTGTCTGAGGCAGCTCAGCTGAAAGGACCTGGCAGGTCAGGCAGAGTGAGCTGAGCATGAGCCCACAGGGAGCCCCTCCAGGGAAACAGGACAGAGGTGTTCCATGTTGTAGAGAGAGAGGCACAGCCTGCACCTTCAGAGGAGTGACCATCCCCTCCTACTCAACACCCATCAACCAGACAGAGCCTGGAGAAGGGATGACTTGGGAGGACCTGCACAATTATTTTGGATGCTGAGTTTTAATTAAGCATTTAGTTGAAATTATGGATAGACTAAATCTGATTTAACATAAAAAGCCCAGTATCTATTTTTCATTTGTCTTCCAATCAAGAATTAATAAGTTAAGTTTGGGACCACAAAAGGGAATTTTAATTTTGAAAGATCTCTTTAAGTGGTGAGGATCAAAGTGGTTCTTGAAAAGAGAACCTTACAATGGAACACAAATATCTCATGGTGTTGGGGTTTTTTCTCTGTGGCTTTAGTAGTCTGCTTTTCAACTACAAAGAGAATCACAATCTGCTCTGCTTACCATCTACTTAGTAAAAGTCCTATGTCTTCAAAACTGAGTTTGAAGAAAGAGCAATGTGACTTCTCCAAAAGATGAAGGCATCAGTGTATTGATACACTTGTAAGGAATGGAACATAAAATACAAAAAATCTTTCTACCCTGTTTTACGTGAGGCACCAGGTCCTCATTTTGCATTTACTTTCTGTTTCCCTGCAATTCCAGCTGAATTGCCGTTTGCCTTTGGATTACCAAACTCAAGCATCTTAAAATTTTGTCTCTAGGAATAATAATGGGATATATAATTTCTTTTATGTCTCATATATGATTTCAGTCTCTCCAGATGAATTCACTATGGCTAAAGCAGTAAGGTTCTTGCTTTGGTGACAGAAGCAGGGAGTCTAATGCTTTTTGTTGTTGTACCACAGGAAGTAGTGATCACAAAACTTTTTAAGATCAAAAGTAATCAGAAATAATGCATAAGCACACACTACTGAGAACATCACAATCTAGTAAAAACTTACATAGCAAAAAATGTACATGTGAGCTCTGTTTTTTCTTTCTTCCCTTCTGCTACATAACCTGCATTTTATTTTCCTTTCACAGAGCTTTTGAGAATCACTACCATTCTGTAAACATTGCAAGGCCACTTTCACGAACATCTGTGAAAGAAACAAAACCTTTGAATTTGGGGACTCCTAAGGAAATTGTAAACTCCTAAGGAAAAAGCTTTGTGAGTCAAAAGCTGGAATTTGGAAGTTTCTTGGAGTTTGGGCTAGACATAAATTGCAGAGTCTTAATCCTTTTTCAAAGTTTATGCTGCTATTTTCAAACAGGATGGACTTTCATATTTAAGCAAATACAATAGCAAAGATATTTTTCATTCGCATATAGAAGTTCAGTCATGTTATGGTACTCCCCATAAGTGCTTAAGTGAAAAACCATACATTCATCTGGCCAGGCACTATTATCCCAGTGTCATGCAGCTTCACAGCTTCAAGTAATTGTTGATATGAAGTATGTGTCAGCAAATCTCAGTAGATCACTAGTGTCTCTTAGATGTATGATATAAATGATTTGATGTGGCTTCAAAGTCTGCATTGTTTTGATTTTTTTCAAATGTCTTTCCTCCATAAAGGTTTTCTTGTTCTTCATTAAACCATGTTAACCTCTATTACGGCAGTTTAGTTGGTGAAATGCAGTGGCTATAGTGCATTGCTATAAAACAAAAGTAATGGTATCCATTCTTATGTGGGTGGCAAGCCACTTTAATCCATAAAAATAGCAATGCAATACAAAATGTTTCACAAAATATATACTATTAAAGATTTTGGTTTTGAATAAAAATGGTCTAAATTAAAAAGAAATCAGTAGAGCTTTAAATCATTATAAATGGAATAAGGACATACCATTCTGGACAGGGTTTTTCATTTTTACTTTCAAAGGTTCAAAAAAAATGGCTTGAATTGTTTAGAACAAAGTGAAGCCTTTCTATTCATTGTTGAACTGGTGAAATTTTGCTTGGTCTCAAGCTGCATAGATCAGTAGGATACACAGCCTATGCCCACTGTGTTTGAAGACAGTTCTCCATGTGCCAAAACATGTCTCATGCATTTGATCATTTGAAAATGCCAAGCTAAAAGAAAAGGAGGAAGATGGATGTACCTCTCACAGGTCTGCTCTAGAAAGAACTACTCCTTTGTGGTACAGACATATCCAAAATTATTTTGTGAGTATGGGGTGGCGGTGTCAGGCTCTGGCTGTGCTGTTGAAGGTATAAATTAATTTATGGTCTATCATTTTGTATTGTCTGCTGTATGGATGCATTTATTCTTAAGTGTGTTTGCTTAACCGGAACTAGATTTACAGTACTAAAAACTTAACACACACCTCCTGATGAGGTGCTCATAAAGCCTCTAATTGTCATTCCTACTCTGCCACTTCCAGAAGTCTACAATTTGCTGTTTCAATACCGTAAGCTTTCTCTTTTTAATACTCTTTTTTGCAGCCGTGTGTAATGATGTAAAAACAAATATCATTAACGTGTTTTATCTCTCTCCAATGTCTTTTGTGAAGCTGGATCTGAGGAAAAGCTTGAAACATTCTTGTGCCGATCTAATTGCCCTGAATTCCTCACACACCACCAACTGGTTAAATCATTTCATGATGCTACTGGACTTCAATATAAGGTCTGAGAAAATTAGTCATAAGCCTTGAATTTACAGATAAGTTTGCAAAAATGGCAGAAGGTATGTTGTCTGCAACTTTTTCCACTATGCCTCACTGACCTTTAATATGCAGGGACTTTTTTTAACCCAGACAGAAATTGTGTGCTCTACCAGCAGTGGAACGATGCAGTCAGTGTAGAATCAGATTAAATGAAATAAGTATGATGCTTATATACTTTATTCAGTCTAACTGTATTTTAAACTAACTATCTAAAATTTGTACCTATACCTGGGAATATACATTCCTGTTATTAAATATGCTCGGTAAGCTAAGGAAGTTCTTTTATAATTAATAAGCATTTAGTGGTATTGATTTTTATAGCTTTTTTTTAACTCCTTATCAGTATTGAGCAGATGGGACATTAGTATGAAAAATTGTATTTAAAATGTGGTTACTATATTTGAATTATATTTGAAAAATTTTGTTCAGTGAAGCATTTACAAATACAATTTTATTTCCAGATGGAGCTTCAAAGTTAAGGATTTTTTCTGTTTAGCACAATGATATTTAAATACTGTCTCCAGCACATAAGAGAAAACAGAAAAATGAAAACTATTTAAAATGTATAGTGTTTTAGAAGAAGCTCTACTTAAGATGTCATTTTGCAATAAAATTGATTGATTCTCTATTTAATATTTAGCAAATCCTTTTCTAAAACCACCCTTAACAATATGGTATGAAGAATGATTTTTGATTGAAAATTTGGATTACAAAACAGCAATACAGTTTGTCCGTCGCTGTTTGTATATTTAAAGCATTACCTTTTCATATTAGAAATTAGAAATATTCATATTAGAAATTTTCATATTAGAAATTTCATATTAGAAATTTTCATATTCATATCCGTCTGTACTCTTTCATATTTAGTCTGGGAGGGGAGATTCTGATTTTCTGCATAACCTACTTTTGTGAAAAAACCATGTATAAGTAGGAAGTGAATCAATAAGAATTGGACCAGAGGTTATGGATGGAAAACTCTGGACAATAAACCAACACAGGAGAAGTCTGCATAAGTGGGATTGACGTGCTGCATTGCAACCAACTTCCAGTTACTTGTCCTTTAAGAACCTATTCTGTTTATTCATAAATCTTGAGGGAAAATTGTTCTTCACTGAAGAGGAAATCAAGCCCTTGAACCCAAATGTAAATAGTAAAAAGAGATTACTGGGACACCTGTGATATGTTTTAGAGCACAAACCATATGTTTCCCATCTTAAATCTCAAATTCACCTACTGCATTGTTAAAAAACAAGCTGGTTCATATTCCCTAGAATTCACTTCTTGTGGTTGCTGAAGCAAGTGTCTGTACATGGATTTAGTATTCTTGCTTTTTGAGGGACAAGCACTGGCACATATTTATTTTCTCTCTCCTTTAATCTCTTTTGCTGTTTCTTGAAATGTAAAGCTAAGCTCTAAAGGACCCATTCATCATTGTCTCACAGTGCTGCAGCTGATCACACCTGTGTCTCACAGATATGAACTGTGACCAAATCAAAATAACACTGTTTCACACACTGCACCCGTGTAAGTGGGCAAAAACGGAAAGATGAATTGTGCCTCGGTAAGATGACAATTTCATAGTAATACTGAATAATAAAGGAAGGGAAAAGGAAAATGGGAAAAGAAATTAAAAAGAAAAGAAGGGAGATAAGAGAAAGGAGAAAGGCATGGGAAGGGATGGGGAGGGAAGGGAAGGGAAGGGATGGGGAGGGAATGTGTAAGGATGGGAAGGAGGTGGAAGGATGGGAGATAAAGGGATGGGAGGAAGATGGAGGGATGGGAAAAATGGAGGGGTGGGAGATGGAGGGATGGGAAGGTGAAANAGGGAAGGGAAGGGAAGGGAAGGGAAGGGAAGGGAAGGGAAGGGAAGGGAAGGGAAGGGGGAACTTCTTTCTGAGGATATGTAACTATTCTCAGAAAATGAAATAATGAAAAAAAAGCGGGTAATGGGAACTATTGCAAAAACTTGTTCTAGAGAAAGTGGCAATTTCTTAAGAAATCCAGAAAGAATTAAATCAAATGGAGGAGGAGAGCAATGAATCTCAACAGTTTATTTAATTCTTCCTTTATAAAATGTAATTTCTATCCCTAATTTATATTCTTTTTTCTTGAAGAGTATTGATAATAGCTAAGGTTTGATAAAGGGCCCCAGAGGACTGTTACAAGCCTATATTCATTTAGATATTTTAAACATATTCATATTTATAAGCTAATAAACATATTTAAAACAAGCAGGTTATATAGACAGGCAGTTAAAGTTTTTCCTAATACTAATGCATCTATTTTCCTCTGTTTTCTTCTCCTTTGTGACTTTTAGACTTGTCTTTTCTCAAATTCTCTGCCTCAAACCTGTGCAGAGGCCCACAATAATTTTGGGGTTTGATTTTTTGGGGGCAGGCTTTGATTTTCCAATGGTTGTTTGGGTTTCCGATGGTTGGGTTTTCTGGGGTTTGTTTTTTGTTTATTCATTTGGTTTTGGTTTTGCTTTGGCTTTGGCTTTGGCTTTGGCTTATTTTCAAAACATAAAGATTTCACAGACACTGAAAGAGTTTCTAGTGGAGAGGAGAGATAAGGAGTCAGAGTCTGGATGTCATTTCACAGGAAAAAACCCATCTCCATTGCTTCTTTGGAAAGCCCTTAGCACTGCCATGGTGTATATATGAGGGGTTAAGATAGAGCCAAATTTTTATGTATAGAGCTATTCACAACAGCAAAAGGAGGAGGTTGCTGCACAATACCAGGTCTATTCTTGCAGAGAAAATGAAACACCAGCAAGGTTGCTTTAAAAGAAGGATGTGCAGCACAGGTGACTCTTTGCCATAGCTCAGCAAAGAAAATCCACTGTAAACGAGAGCAATAAAGAATTTTCTTTTGGCAGCTTTTTCTGCTGCTGCTGCTGCTGCTGGAACTCTGAAAAAATAGAGATGAGAAAGAAGTACCTGAGTTACCCAGGAATACCAAGGTGTTTGAAAACATTAAAGCTGTATTCATGTGTGATCTTCTAGACAACAAAGGTATTTTTCTAGGGCTGGGGGAGATACTTAAGGGACTGTTTCTTTGGAACCTTTTGAAAATAAATTGGAAAGGTTTTATACATGCTGGTACTGAGACTGCGTAATATTCTTGACTTCAAAAATGGTTGGACATAGGTGTACTCTTTTATAGCTTTAAAATAATTTAAGGAGTAAAAAGCAAGAAATAAACAGTGAGATTTTTTTAGCTTTAAGAACCTGGTAAGGAGCTGAGGAGATTAACTGGAATGTCCTAACAAAGCTGATTGACTACAAGCAGCTTCTTCCTACAGGTTCAGCAGCCTGGTGAGCCCCAATGCAAGTGTTAAACTGGCATCAAGGGGATTTGTCCAGGTGTGCTATAGGCAAATGGAGTCTATACCTTTTTAATAACATTCAGGCTGGCAGCTTATAAGTCACAGATCGATCAAAAGAACTTAGGTGCCCTGCAAAAGTTACATCCTAAAAGTAGCAAAAGCATTACAAAGGAAAAGGTAGTGAGAAGCTGAAAGTCACACAACAAAGTCCAGCCACACATTCAGTGAGACACACACAGGGAAACAGTTTCTTATGGTTCAGCTGTTCACGTATACCAGCAGATGCTTCTCTCTTCCTCTTTATGGTTTACTACACAGTGACTCAACTCAGAGCAGCATTCGACTCAACCTCTGGATGAAGGATTAGACTCTAACCCAAGAAATTTCTTCTAAAGACACAGTTTACTGGTGCAGTGTCCATAAAGAGGCTTGTCTGCCTTACATTTTTCTGGTCCAATAGGAAAATCATTTTTGCCAAGGGTTTAAATTTCCATGTTGCCCTTTAAGCCATTTAGCTCAGTCATACCCTGTAATGCCTTTTTTTTCCCTTCTAGCCATTATAAATTACTATAGTATTATTTTAAAACAACTTTTAAAACATTGTTTTGCACTCTTTGTGTTACAGCAGCTTTCAGAGATGTTAATCCAATGGCCTCAAAATTCAGTTTACAAACCAAACAGATAAATGGAAAAGAGAAATAATTAAAAATCCAGATTATAATCTTTTTTGAATGTTTATTTGAAATTGTTTCCAAAGCATTTGCAGTAGTCATAAAAAAGGTAATTATGTGTAAAGCTGTGCTAAAACCCAAAGTTATATTTTATTTAGGCCTTAAGACACTACTTTGTCTTTTTATTCAGTGTCTTCCTCAAAATGTAATGACTTACTAAATGTCAGAGTAGACAGAATCAGGGAATATCTCAGTCAGCAGCTTCTAAATCAACAACTAATTAGAAATTTAGAATGCATCTTATTTGCATGTGCAAATTTCAGCTACTGCAAACGTATTTGGGGCTGTTCCAAAATCCTTTAAGCAGCAGTTACTGTGGTTACAATCAATAGACAATTAATCTTCTATTATTGCTTTAATATTTAAATATCTAAAATCTAAATCTAGACACATGGTAAAAATCTTTAATAAAATACTTTTTGAAAAAAATCTTTCTTATTAAAGATTTTAACATTATATGTCATAATATTAATGATGTCTTATAATTTTCTCAATTTCCATTTAGAAATGGAAACAGGGTTGCTACTTTTACAAGATGAAGCAAGATAATGAAATATCCCTTCCTCACTGAAGTTTCCATATTCTTAGACTATTCTTCGTACTTTTTCTGCACTTTACATTCTGCATTAGATTACAAACAAATGTACATAACACCAGTGAAGTCAATTAATGAAGCTGCTCCTTTGTCAGAGAACCTGTGGATAAAACAAGTCCCAGCCTGATCCATGTCAAATGTAAATACAAAAAAGATGTATTTTGAGGAGCTTGCCCAGATATCACTCATGGACAGGAAAGAACTTGATATGGGTTTCTTCTCTGCCTGCTGAATCTCTCATAATTTTTTCTACCTCCTTTGTCTGTCTACCCAGAATATTTCTCTAAACTTGGCATGTATCTCATCCTCCATGTCTTCATGAGCTTATCTCTACCATTCCGATTCCAACTCATTCCCACATACCTTTTCCTGAGGCAAATGTCCTTTGTTTCTATATCCATACAGCTCCAGCAACACTTGAAGAAGTCAAATTCTTCTCTTTGCTACTGCAGCAACTGTAGGGAAAGCTTCATGTGGAATTTTGAGGGGGAAAAAAAGAAAAATATAGATGTCTTAGAGAGGATTCTTACTGATAATCATTTTTAGAGAGACTCCAGTATTTTTAGATGACATGTTCTCCTGCAAAAATCCCGGCTTTTCCATTCCAGTTAATATTTCCCATTTAAAATCAAGTTGCATTTAAAAAAAATTACATAGTTCTGTTACCAGGGAATCAAATTATTTAAGTTCACTGTTTATCACTCCTGTCCCCCTTGTTAATGGCAAATTTAGGAATAGGCAAGCTCCAAAGAACAATCTTTCTGGCTTATAGGTTTTTCTAGGTCACATACTGGCATGACCCATGTGCCAAACTTATCAGTCACCACTCACAATCAGATGGTCAATCACCTTCCCAACAGTTTCCTGATGTTTCTCATCCTTGATAGCCAGCTCTATACTATGTCCCTACCTGATATATGCACAAAGAACATTAGCTTTGGCCAACTAAAGAAAGAACTGAAGCCCTAGGCTGATTTGTTATAGAGTTTTCAAGTACCTGCTATTACAATACAAAAATACAATCTTTTCATTTGTGAGAAGAACATAAAAAATACAGTAGACTCCATCGATTTCATTACTAACACTTTTGTGTTCCTACATTTAATAGACTACAAGAATTTTGACTGTACATACGTTTTGCATTATCAGCATTTGATACAATTTTTAAGATATTGTGATATAAATAGGTTCTTTTATCATTTTAAGTGCTCATTTGACGGGAAATAACTTTCTATCATGTTAAAGGTATCCTTTTTCTAATTAGCAGATGCTAAAATTTTTCTATAGAATTGGTTGGTAGTATTCCTTATGCTGGAACAGTTTATATATTTCAGTGATAAATAAAGCAAAATCCCCTTGGTAATTTCTTCAGTTCCTTGTGGGGTTCCATATGGTTCCATTTTAGGCCAGGTTATCTTCAACATCTTGATAAACAACTTGGACACAGGAACTGAAGGCTTAGTAAGCTTACCAGTGATATTAAATTGGGAGGAGCAGTTGACTCCCTTGTGGGCACGGAGGCCCTGCAGAGAGATCATGACAAATTAGATGACTGGGCAATCACCAACTCTATGAAGTTTAACACAGAAGGTGTTGGATTCTGCACCTGGGATGAGGTAACTCTGTACAGACAGAGTTGGGAAGGAGAAACTGAAGACCAGCCCCACAGAAATGGACTTGGGAGTCCTGGTCAGTGGTGAGTTGAACATGAGCCAGCAGTGCCCTGGCAGCCAGGAAGGCCAAGCCTGTTCTGGGGTGCATCAGGCACAGCATCACAGCCAGGCAGGGGAGGGGATTGTCCTGCTCTGCTCTGCACTGAGGCAGCCTCACCTCGAGTGCTGGGGGCAGTTCCAGTCCCACAGTATAAAAAGATATAACACTATTTGAAAATGTCCAAAGGAAAGCTACAAAGATGGTGAAGAGCCTCGAGGGGAAGCCTTATGAGGAGTGGCTGAGGTCACTTGGTCTGTTCATCCTGGAGAAGAGGAGACTGAGGGGAGACTTCACTGTACTCTACAACTTCCTCATGAAACTAAGTGGAGAGGCAGGCACTGATTTCTTCTCTGTGGTGACCAATAAGAGCACCTGAGGGAATGGCCCAAGTTTTGTCAGGGGTGGTTTAGGCTGGGTATCAGGAAAAGGTTTTTCACCTGAATAATGACTGGGCAGTGGAACAGGTGACTCACAGAAGAGATTACCTGTTTTTTTTCCCCCAGAATGTACAGTACTATACAGTATTGTGGCTATGGAGGTTGAAATGCTTTCAAATGAGAAAAAGAACTGAACATAGATTCCTCACTTTGAGCTTTTCCTAGATAAGAGAGGAGTATTATCACTACCAACTTTTTATATACTTACTTTACCTGTCTTTTAGGACATCAAGTATCCCAAAAATGTTTTGTTCCTGTGGCAAATAGTTTACTTTTATGTTTTTGTTTTTTTTTTTATTTAAGTAGTCCAAATTACCTATTTTTATTCAAAATTGATCAAAACCTGTTCCTTATTTTGAATCATAGTTTTCAACATAGACCCCTTAGTTATCCTAGAAATTTGGGATGACATCTGACCCTACTTCTCATTAGTTTTGTTCATCTTCCAGCCCTGTTATTTTTTTAATCCCTCATTCTGCACCAGGTGTAACTTTAGTGCCTGTGTTTTTTTTTTCCCTGACCATAGTAACTATCTGTTTCTCACACTTGATTCCATCCTTGCCTAAATCATTGAGCTTAACCATCCACAGCCTAGTTCTGTTTCCTTTAGAGCTGTAGTTCCACCTCCACCAAAGTGAGAAAAAGATTGTTGTCTTCAGCTATTCTAAGAAAATGTGCACAGAGTTAGAATTTGGTCTGGATTCAGGTACCAATGAACTTTTTAACTTTCAATAAGGCCTTAAAACAATTTCATTTCACTTCATACTTCATTCATTTTTATTTAGATTCTTAACCCAAGTATTTACTGTGATAATCAAATCATGAAAACAGTAACATGTCTTTCCACACTGTCCTTCAAATCCAAGGAAAAGTTATAGGGATAATCCTTTTTGTGGTAAAATCTACAGGAATAGCTGCTGTTCACAAGGACACCAGTATAGCCAAGAGATGCTTTGGTCTGCTTAACTTCCAACAAATTAGAAAAGCAAAGAAAATAAATTGTCAAAATTAGGATCCTGATATTTATATTTAGACAGGATTATTGCTTATTTTCTTTGTTATAAAAGCTAATGAACATATTTATAAAGATATATAAAATAAATTACAAATAAATAAATAAGTTTCTGAGACATCTTAATATAGAGAATTAGAGTTATTAGGAATGAACAAAGTCAGCGAGATTGTTTTTTATTCAAAACTGATCCAATTACTTGAAGTTTCTGATAAGGGTGATTACATGAACAACCCAGTCTTAGAATAGTCAACGGAAAAAGAAAGTGCTAGATTCAATGAGAAAGTTGGCAAAGAAATTTCAAGGTCTACTTTGAGAAATTACACTGAAAAGCAGTAAGAGACTATGGAAAGGAGCAAGCCTTGCAAGAGCATCTTAGTACTTCTTAGAAGCAATTTCTGGTATACTTCAGAATCATTTAAGGTGGAAAACACACTTAACATCAGGTCCAGCTTTTAACCCAGCATGACCAAGTCCACCACTAAACCATGCCTCTGACTGCCACATCTACAGATCTTTTAAATGCACCTAGTGGTTGTGATTTCACCACTTCCCCAGGCAGCCTGTTCCAACATTTTAGTGGTAGACTGGCCTTGGCTGGAAACCAGGTGCCTACCAATCTGCTCTATCATTCCTCTCTTCAGCAGGGCAAGGTGAGGGAAAATAAGATTGGAAAAAACCCTAAAAGTCAGGGTCAAGATAAAGACAGTTTAATTTAAAAACAAAACCAAAAGCAAACAACAACAACAAACTTTTCTCTCTTCCCATCAGCAGCTATTTCCGGGGACTTCCCAGGTAGCAAGGCTCCAGGACACATAGAGGTTGCTTCAGAAGACAAACCTTGTAATAATTAATGCAATCCTCCACATGCACACAATTTCTGTTAGCTTTTATTGATCAGCAGACATCATAAGGTATGGAATTTGGACTGCTTGGGTCAGCTGTTCTGGTACGTTGCCTTTCAACTGCTTGCCCATCCTCAGTCTACTGGTGAGAGGGGAATGCACTGATGCTGTGGTGACCCTGCCTGGCAGTAGCCAAAACACTGGGTTTTTTTCAATTCCTCACAGTATAAACCAATGCAACCTCCTTTCAGGTAGTTGTAGAGAGTGATAGTGTCTCCCCTGAGATTCCTTTTCTTCAGACTAACAATACCATTGCCCCAAGCTGCACTTTTTAAGACTTGTGTTTAAGACCTTTCACCATTTTCACTGACCTTTTTTGGACATCTTCTCAGACAGTTTCCCTATCTTCCTTTTTCTTTCAAGATGCTGGCACTCTGCCTGTCCCTGCTCTGACAGGTAGTGTCCCTCTGGGATCTGTGGGATGCTCACAACATCTTGAGCAAAACATCCTGAACAGCCAGAGTTGCTGAGACGGCCTTGGGTGTGCATTGTAGATCCCACTGGAACGCTGAAAACTGTCCATGAGACTGTTGACCCAAAATGAAGATTGAAGAAAAATTATAACACTGAAGAAAAAGTTGGCCACCACCCAGGTTAGACCTGGGAGCTGCAAAGGGGGTTTTTAAACAGGGAAGAAGTCAGCTTGAAAGAAGCATAAAGGAAGTGGTAATAACAATACATATACCAAAGGCATAAAGCATATTGGTAACAGTGCAGAGAAACCTTTCAGTGGAAATTATGGCAGTCAGTGCCAGGCTCACCACTGCCAGAAATTGTCCTGGGGTGTCACAACCACTCCAAAACCAGGCAGAATAGCCTCTCTGTTTATACCCTGAGCAGCCTGTGGGGTGGATAACAGTATGAGGTACAATGTCCAGGGACCTGGCATGTGTGTGCAGGTATGGTCCTTGCTGCATTGGACAGCAGCTGAAGGGAGAAGCACAGATGCACTGAAAACTTCCCATGGCAGAGATGTGCAGCTCGGAAGGGTGGTACTTGTCACTGACATTTTCCCCTCTGTGATGGGGGTGCATTTAACTTAGGGCGGGGGATGTGGATGAAATTCCAATTTTCTAGACTTGATCACAGAAAGCTGTTGAGAAATGTGCAGATGTATACTAATATTTATTGATTATCATGATGATCTATCTGTTGAGTTGCTGGTATAGGTACTAAATGTATAGATCACTAATTGCTGCTAAATTAAATCATGCTAACAAATTAAATCACTTTTATCCTGATTTAGTTTAATCTATGCAAGCTTAGTCTGAAAAAAAAAAAAAAAAAAAAAAAGAAATAACTTTTTTTAATGATTTGCATAGAAGAAAGTTACCAGAACTAAAGAGAAGACTTTTTTCATCATCTGGTCACTGTTTGCTGAATATCCGTTAAATGCCCTTCAAACGGACACAAAACCCAAATCCATCAAACCCACAAAAGCAATTTAAAAACTACCAAAACAAAATTAGTCTTTATTGCTCAAAATACAGCTAGATAAGAAGTTATGAAATGAGTAAAATGAACAAAGAAAAACACTCATCAAAAGTATTGGTAAAAAGAATAAAAGATGGAAAATGTGTGTGTGTAGAAGATTTCCATTATTTAGGTACTGCTAGAGATGTTTATCTTTTTAAAAAAATTTCTTAACTAAATTAACAGTTTCCTATAACAGTTGAATTATTTCCTATTAATTGGGAGAGGGGGGAGGCAGGGCATGGAGAAATATTTCATATCTATGACAGGTAACTTACACAGAGCTTGACAAATATGTTATTCCCAGATTACTGAAAAAGTAAAACAATAAATACAGTTACATCTTAACTATATGCAACCGGAAAGAGACTTATCCAAAGACTGTTTTTAATCACTAATCATTATTATTAATTATTATTAATTATTGTTCTCATTTTTTCTGAGTTACTCATATAACTGAGGCAAGGTATTCTTTGGTCAATGTTTGCTGTGAGAATTCTCAAGGAGTTGAAAAAGGAAAAAAAAAAGAAAAAAAGAATAAGAAAAAGAAAAAGAAAAAAAAAGAAAAAGAAAAAGAAAAAGAAAAAGAAAAAGAAAAAGAAAAAGAAAAAGAAAAAGAAAAAGAAAAAGAAAAAGAAAAAGAAAAAGAAAAAGAAAAAGAAAAAGAGAAAAAGATCTATGTCCTGTATGGCAAACACAGTTTATAAGTATTTTTAATTAGAAAAAAGCAGGAAATCATTTTTCTACACTTCATTCTTCTGTAACATCAATCATCTATTAAATTACCAACAACACAGTCCTAAGAATATTACACAAAAAGAATATGAGGTTGTGGACTTGTGACAAAAAAAAACCTCAACAAAACAAACTATGAGAGATGGCTGGAGCCTTTGTCTCCATTTTCTTTTAATTTTTTTTTTTTCTGCATTTAATCTTGCAATTAGTCAAAACCAATTTAGAGTAAGGAACTAAGCTGCTGGTGGGGGTTAACTCTTTATGTGTCTAACCAATATCTCTATTCCAGTGAAATAGCCACAACCACTGGCAAAGCAATACTGGTGAAGGTGTTTATATTTTGTTGATGGTGCATATTTGAAAGCTAGCTCACCTTTCAGATTGGAGGAGTGTAATTACTTTCAGGTTACTAGTGCAAGAAATATGAAATGGTATCTGAATGCAGCAGAAAATTTGTGAGGAAAGTTTTTTCCATCATTATCTAAACACAAGAAATGTATAATATGGTTTGTTTGAGGATATTAATTTTCTTGGAGTTTTAATTTTTGTGAATCACTGACACCATTTTTTTTTCCTTCCACAAGTATTCGCACCCTAATTTAAGCTATTTAGATGTCAAGGGATCTAACACAAATACACAATTGCTACTTAGATGTTTAAATTAGCTAAATTGAGCCTGAAGTTAATTGCATTTGTAAATTGCTTGCCAAGTAAAGGCCACTTTGTCAACCCAGGTGCACAAAATATTTGCATGTACATCACTTTCAACATTCACAGTTCCTAATACCTACCTGCGACACATGCTTCCTTCTCTATTCTAACTCTATTATATATGAGTATTAGGTATCCTGCTTACCAATGTTAATTATACAATTATCCCTCATTCCTTTAAAAACTCAATCCCATGTCACCATCTCCCTTGTTTCACCCACAGCTCATGGCAGACCAACTTTTATGTGATTATACAAATGATCCTGTTCATTCCTTTGCTCACTGGCACACTCTAAAACTTCTCTCAGCTTTCTTGAGTTCTGTTGGTATACTAAAATCTACTGGAAGTTAATAGACATCATTTTCAAAATAATCAATAAACAAATATCTTTCAAACTATTTATTTTATTACTTTTGTGTGAATAATGTAGTTATTGATATAAAATTTTCCAAAGCAAAATATTACAGTTTGCATCCACTCTTTTATTCTACTATATTGTAACAACAACAATAACACATTGTGAAATCCAAGATAGGATGTGATTATTTTGAAATATTCAATTTTAATGTAGGGGAGGAAATGGTCAAAATAGTACCTAATAACTTTGTTGCAAAGCAATTTTTATTATTTTTTCTCAAAATAAAGTTTTGAAAAGTAATTTCCTATCTATGTATAAATGATCAACACGGTATCATCCATCTGAGAAAATGGTTTCATCTGATTCAAGCATAGTTCCACCATAATTATAATTTTTTACAAAATCCAGGACTAAACTATGAAATTCAGTTATAGGCTCAGTCAGTTCTCATTAAAGAAATGCATCTTTTACTCTTGTAATGTCTTTTTTTATGTCTGTCCTAAGGTCTTCTGGTGACAATCACCATATTGTTAAATACACAGTGAGCAGCTAGAGCTGTTGATTTTAAAAACTGTGTCAAGTCTATTATGAAGTGTCCCAAGATACTAAGTTGTCACCATGAAAACCTAAATTGATGCTGTTGAAGACAGATAACAGGCTGGTGATCTGAGAGTTTGGGGGATTTCTTCTAGTTCCTTAGCTTTGCTCTTTTTAATTGGTTATCCCAAGGCATGGAAAGACAGAATGACCCAATTTCAAAAAAATGAGTTGTAATCACTCGGGATTTTTTTTTGTAAGAGACATTTCAGAATATAGTCTGAAACCCTGATGGAAATAACAGTGAATAGCTCATCAGCCTTCAGGAGGGTGAATCTGAGACGTTTTCTCATACAAAGACAAATCAGGTATGTGAAAACTTGCACTGAGCTGACATACCTTCTAGGCAAAATGTCTCTTATCACCAACTGTGAAGTTTCAATTCTGAACTTCATATATTTGATGTAAGAGTTTAGGAAGGGTGAGATGTAAAATGGATCTGAAGGTCCTGGTATCTTTAAGATTAGGAAAGAGGTTGTAAAGACATCTTGTTCAGATAGTAATAACACAAAAATATCATGCTATTTCCCACTACAGACTTGATCCTGAGGAAACTCTCAGATGGAAAGAAGTGATAACAGCTACTGTAAAAAAAAAATGTAGAAATCTATAGCAAAATTCATCTTGATATAGCTAGATAAACAAACTGAAATGACAAATATAAATTATTTCTTTTGGTACCTATTTCTCTCCAGGATTTAAACTTTAAAAAATGAAAACTTTCACAGTATAAGAAATTTCAGGTGTTACACAAGTGCACCAGTATTTCTTTTTAATCTCAAGAGTTACTATCTTAGTACTTAATGTTTCTACTCTTTTTTTTTTCCTAACACCTAATTCCAAAAGGAAATGGAAGGAAATTTTGACAGTCTATATGTTAAGTCTATATGCTCAGTTTTCTTTGTATTTTATTAAAATTATGAAAATTAGAAAAAATATTAAAAAGTATTTATACTTCCCAGAAGCAGTTGACAAGTAGGAATTGCAGACATAAGGGTGAAAGGAGATGAGCAGTTTTTATACATAATAGCAGTAACTGAAAGACAGCAGCAGCCACAGCAAGAAACAGAGAACACTGGTCCCACAGTGGAGGTAACAGAACAAAATTTATAAACTCATAGCAAGTGATGAATAAATAGATCTGCTCATGTAGTCAATATGCTGCATCTTATGAAGCAAGAACATCTAGTAACACCCTACTGCTGTGGCACAGAATTAACATCGTCTCAGGCACAGATGGGCTGTTGAGGGACAAAACTAGGACTTCGTCTCTAGACAGTTTACCTGAAGACCTGAAAGGCAGGAGATGTTTTTATAACATAGTTACCATGCATCTTTGGTGTTTGAAAGTAGTATGAGCTTTTGAAGTGTCCTGAACACCTTACCCAATTCCTTGGAACTAGCCTCCTTCCAGACTAAACCAAACTGCCAGACACAGCTCAGCCACTTTTGGTATCCATCTGTATATGTTGCCATTTCCCACTCTTGGAGCTATGCTCTCAATATTTACTCAGTGATATATTGTATTGGGAAAGTGGACTTACCTGAGTGGACTGAAATGAATAATGCTTCTAAACACTGGTAGTTTGTTTCAGTTCTTTATTTCTCTTTGTTATTTACTAAATTTGTTAGTTATGTTGCTAATGTTTAATCACAAACCACCTGCTAATGTCTCTGAAAACCTCAAAATAGCAAATAAATAAAATTGGTTCCATGGGATAATTCTCATAGCTTAGCTGCCAGGTTAGAAAATAACTGTGCTGTATCTGCTGAACAGGCAATTTTGGGGCCTAGAGTACAGAGTTAGTGTCTCTGTGGGTTTTTTATAGCTTCTAGGAGGAAACTTGAGGATTTTGCTGCATCCCACTCTGAATATCTTTGCAAAGGCTTCTTCCATTATCTGTACACAAAGCCCAGGCTTAGATAGCTCCCTAAATATATCAGGTGTGCCAAGTGAACCCCCCTCAGAAGGTCATCCTGGTGCTGGAAGGTCATCACTCACACTGGTAGTGAAAGGGCAGTGAAGACATGCGAGAACATAGATCATACTTCTGTGTTGAAAGCCAATTCCTGCCAACAGACAGGAATATCCAGTATTGAGGCTGCCAAGGGCTCCACCCAGCTTTGCCCAACCAGGACTCACATAAGGGATGTTGCCAGCAGTAAGTTAGAACAAGGCTTTTCACATGGGCAAATGCTAGCCAGAAGAGGTCCTAAACAGAAGTGGTGAAATAAAATGATTGAACTGAATGTCAAATATCACACAAGGAAAATACTTGTTATGCTTTACCTAACTATTCTAAATGAGAGGGCTTTTTCATTAGTTTGTAGCTTCTCTTCATTGTAGAAAGTTCTGTATTAAACTACACTTACCCAGCACGAGTAAACTAACGTCATCTGTCTTGAGCTGTCAAAGTCAAAACTCCAGCTGCACACGGCTTCCCTGGACAGACAGTGATAAGAGATGGACCCCTGAAGAGGATTATCTGGACTGTAAAATGTATCTTAGTTACCTGGAGATCCCTCCAGAGCTTTCTCTGATGATATTATCAGGCACCAATGTTAACTATGTTCCTAAATGAGAAGTCTGGTAGGTATGAAAAATCCAGGAGCAGGTAGTAGTTTCTTCTTCACTGTTATTGTAATAAATATAACCAGATTCATTGAAGAGAACTAGATTTTTTTTTTCTGAATTAGGGGAAGTTTTGTTCTGATTATCTGCAATATTGTTGAAATCCCATTGCCACTCCAGGTGAAATGGTATCCAGTGTCCAAGCTTGTTAAACTGCAATGCTGCCATTGAAATCTATATGACTTTCCTATACATGGCAGCTCTGTGCTCTCCTAACCATGTTTCTTAGCATCTGTGATCCAAATAAAATAAATCACCCAATCACTTTTGCCATTATCTAGAACTATATAAGCAATTGAACAAACAATCCAGTCTTTTTCCAGTCAGGAAAATCTTTTCAAATTCCTTCCTTCCTGACTACAGAGAGAACCAGGTCCAAAGAAACAGACTAACTGTGGCTTATTTTTGTAATTTATCTCATAAATTTTCCTTTACAGTGCTCAAGTCTATGAATTTTGTCAAATAATTACGTATCATCACATTGTTGCCATGTTTTTTCTTATGTACCTGCATTTCAAAGGGAAAGTTACATGTTTCATTTATTGTTCTGTCTCCTTTTTTCAATATTTTTAGATCACTGTTTTTGAAAAGTTGCTCTGAGATCACTGGGATTTTTACTACATAGCTGATTCAGCAATTACTGTTGCTTCCAAACTGTTTAACCTTTCATGATGAAACATTTACAACTGAAATATCACAAGTCAGTTAGCATAGCAACTGCTATTCAGTCATAATCTTTTTTCTTTTCTTTTCTTTTCTTTTCTTTTCTTTTCTTTTCTTTTCTTTTCTTTTCTTTTCTTTTCTTTTCTTTTCTTTTCTTTTCTTTTTTTCTTTTCTTTTCTTTTCTTCTTCCTTGAAATAGTGGGTTTTGGTAGAGGGCTTGTAAATGTGCTAATTTTTTTTTTAACATGTGTATCTCAACAAACTAGAACTCCATTTCACATGTAATCCTACAGACTTGTTCTTTTACCACATTTCTCATTTTATACTCTAAATCATCTTTGCAAGCTCATTTTCCCTGCACAACATCTAACTGAAATATATCTTATAAAAGTGCAAGTAAAAACATTTTAGGGAGTTACTGACACAATTATACAGTCTTGTATAAAATTAATAGAGGACCTAATTTAGGTAAGACTTATTCTGAAGGAAAAATTTCTGAATTTGAATGTTGAGTTAGGACACAGCTCTACCTACAAATATTTGCATTAAAGTGGCAACACAAGGGGCCGGAGACAACATCATTTCAGTTTATAACTAGCTGGTCTTGAACCAAGCAGGTGAATTTCAGTCCTTCAAAGTAATTTTATTTATATGTACTACATCCACAGCTCATAAACATAATCCCTACACAACAGCAGGACCTCAAGAAGTCATACACTGGTACAACTTATATTTCAGGGTTTTTTGCCATTTTCATTTTATGGAAAGAATACCTTTTTGGAAGTGATAACCAAAAAGAAACAAATGTAAAAAGCTGAAAGAGATCCAGATAAAAATTTTAGACAGCTGTTAAAATACAGTTTCTCAAGGCAGAATTGCCCCTGAGGCAGTCAGTGGAAATACCACAGCTACATGATTCCTTCAGCTTCTTTGTCTGTATTTTCAAGCTGCCCAACATATTTTGAATGGATTTGGATTGCAGATGGATATTATTGGATTAAATTAGCTGGATTTAAAAATTGTCAGACAAACTATATAGAAAAGGTGCAAGTAACAGAGATACCTGGAAGTCTGGGGAAAAATAATCTGTCTTACTTACTGTCAACATATTGGAAAAATTTCAGAGCTTCTTCTGTAGATTCTTTTACAGTTATTCTCAATTACATCTTAGAAATATGAATTGGACAAACTTCTTTCAGCCCCTAAAATAATCCCTGTATATTATTCTTTGTCTATATGAGATGAAGTTCACCATGTTCTTTTTTCTATGCTTGGCAGGATATTGCAGCATTACTAGTCCTGTAATACAGAGGTGCAGCCTCCCCTACATCCAGCTATCAGTTTCTGGCACTACAACTCAGTGAGCTCTGCTCAAGCCAGAACAAGTTTACATGAAAGTTTACATGAAGACATAATGTTTCTTAGAGCTGCTTGTGACACTGAAACACTGTTGGGCTATAATGGTATCATGTATTTATCGACAAAGGGAACAGTGGCATTGTACCAGTCTCTGACAAACTCCCTTCAAATGAATCCTCCCAGTGTGTGATCGGGGAAAGAGATGGGTTGTTCAAGCAACATGGGTACCACAGCTACAACTGCTTCCTTCCCATGCACCTGGTTTAATTGACTGGCTCCAATAAAAGCAGAATAGCTGATTTTCACAACATATATATCATTTAGTTCAGGTAAAAATGTAATCCCAAATTGTTTTAAAATACTCCAAATATCACTGACAGTAGAGGAAAAAAATAAAAACAGAAATTTGGCAATCATCTGGAAGATGGCAACAATAATATATGTTGCTGCACAAACTCTGACAAAGGCCTGAAGGAATCCAGAGTCTGTAGTCAAAATTAGGCTGTTGAAATACCTGTAGTACTTTGGTGAATAGTGCTGTACAAAGTAGGTGAAAATTGGAAAAACTTAATGCACACAGGATCAAAGGGAATGACTGTACACTAAAACTAATATTTTAATAAGGTTGAAAATTAGTAGTCCAGGCAGTTGTTTTTTTTATTCTCATGATAATCTCAGGCAAACCTTAATTTATGGCATTTGTTCCCACTGCTGGACATATTATCAGGACTGCTAGGGGTTTTTTTTCTCTTTTTCTCCTTCTTCACTACATTGAATGAAGCATTTGAATGATGTTTCCATTTATATCTGGTAAGTACTGTTTCACATAGAGCTTTTTTCCCCCTGCTTTGTAATTCACCCACATCAAACTAAAAATACAATAAAGGCATGCTGTTCTTTTAAAACACATTGTGACATTGGGCTAACTCCCATTGCCATTTCTCTTTAACACAAGTAATTATGCTCTTCAACTGCCCTTTGACTCTCTGTGGACCAAGGGCAGTCCTGAATGGAAATGAACTTAATTAATTCTGTTCACTGAAGTGGAGTCTCTTACCATGGGAAAGCAGCTTGTTTCCATAGGTTTATGCTATTAGCTCTAAGCAGCTAGATCTATTTTTTCTTTCTATGTTGTTCCTGTTAGCCTTGATGTCTTGTTTTTGCAAATGGCACGTTCAGTGTGAAGAGTGAGTCCAAATCCTCATACGGAACTGACTGTGACTCCACAAGGAAACTGGCAGATTGAGCAGCTAAAAATTCTAAAGTCTTTTGAATCAACATATGCAAATGGTAAGACCAGGGCTTGAGGCACAAGTTTTAGCAAAGCATTGAAACAAATGTTTATTTAAGCATATTATTGTGGCTAGATACTTTCTTTTCAGTGTTTTAGTGAAGAATGCAATTCATTAAATACATTTTGGGTGCCCGAATATGGAAGCTATTTGCAACAAATTGTATTAGCTAAGCATAGAATTAAAACCAAAACCAAACCACCAAAACAAAGACCAAAAGTTGTTTGGAATATGATAAATAGAAATAATATTTTCTCTTAGCTAGATCTACAATACAGATCTACAATACAATCTGATACCAATCATACAAATATGTTATATTGCTTTAATATATGTTAATTCTCTGCTTTCACAAAAGGATGAGGATCACTCTTCCATATCCATTTATCCTTGATCATTGTTTTAAGTTTTCTGATTGAAAATGGAATTGAACCCCTAAATATATTTAAAACACTATTAACACAAAGGCATTCTGAATTGAAGCTGCTATCTTTTGCATTCAATCACTCAGTGTTTGTTGTTGAGGGTTAAAATGGCTCAAAAGCATGACTCAAGTTCCAAACCCTGCTCTAGTGAATACTTTATATACACAGTTTTTAAATAGAGAATGTACTGTATACAAGGTCAGGCCAGCCACTGTGTTAGATACTGTTATAAGGCATCTCTAGACTTAACTTATATACTTGAGAAAGATTGGAGAAAGTGCTTCATTTAGTCTTCCTCATGTATGCTCAGTGCCAAATAATATGTTTACTTCTGCTTTTTTTTTTGTTTGTTTTATTTTGTTTGTTTTGTTTTGTTGTGTTTTGTTTTGTTTTGTTTTGTTTAAATAAGGTTCTACTTTTTTTCTGGAGAAAAATTTAGAGATGATATTACCGCTGGACATGGTAGTCAGAAACACCAGAAATAAAAGATATAAAGGTAGAGAATATGTTGCCTAATCTTTCAGTGATGTCTGAAATCATGAAATATATTTAGAGTCAAAATAGGTTCGATCATTTTCGCATTTTCAGATGCCTAGCAGCACTTTGGGATTCGGAGAGGAATAGAAAACATAAATCCCAATTTAAAGCATGAGTGATTGTTCTCATAGTATTTGAAATCCAGACAGAAGTAGAAAGTACTGGAGATCCCCCTGGGGAAACCTGTTCTCAGGAGACTTCAGTCAAGATCTTAACTTGTACCACTTGGATATCTGTAGTTTTTTCAGAATTACCTGAAAGGTATCAACCTTATTCAGGTCCCGTATCTAATATGCAATTTCATTTAGATAATAACTTTTTGATTTCTCTAGCTATACTCTGTGGGACTCTAAAAGAATTAGGACCTACTCTGCTGGAGTTTTTATAGTATATCCATAAGCATGATGTACGTTTAGGTGGAAGGCCCATCATGCAAATTATGACATCTTAGTAGGCCATATAATTCAGTTATGGTAGGGAAGGTGGTTCTCAGCTCCAGCTATAATCAGCTTCTGTTCTATTGCAGAATAATTAATGAGACAGAGAGACACAAAAAAATTTAGATTTCCACTGAATTAATCATTTAAAGAAAGCTTTCTTACGGAAGTCTTTATAAGAAAAAGACATTTTTCAGTACCATCCATTTCAGTCAAGGACAGTGAAAAGCAAGCAGCACTCAACACAGGAATTCAAGCTTCAAAGGGTTATCCGGAATTGGTTCACTGACAGAAAATTATCCAAGCAAAGGTCAGGCACTCATTAAACCTTATCTGAAGCCAAAGTTATATGTTATGGTTTATTGCCTCAAGTACCAATTAATAAAGAATTAAAGAAATGGAAAACCAGTGATTCATACCTTTGCTGGGAGAATACTCATACTTCAGCATAATGCGAAAATATTAATAGTCATTTTAGTCATGTACGGTTTTATTAGGCACTTAACTCTGTAGGCTTTATCAAAAGATATATGGCATACATTTTTAACAAAATGCTGAGAAGATTTGGAGAACATTTACTCAAAATCTAAGAAAGTAGATTTGAGAGATATTTTCAAATAGAAGCCTTAAACACAGTCGTCAATTATTAATGAAGCAAAAATGCTTAAGAATAGGGGTCTAGGTATAAAGAAGAGTAGAAATATCACTGTGATATTAAGGACAATTGTATTTGTGAAAGCTGCAACATTCAGTTGCATTAGTTGCAAAGAAAACATTCAGTGCTGTAGCAGTATACAAGAGCACTAATGTATTGCTTGCAAGAGGACTTCTGGTAGGCTTATTTGTATCTTCACAGGTATTTCATTAGTTTGACTCAGTCTAGACATTTCTTCTCAGTGTTCAGTGAGCTAAATGCTCCACACACTTGCTCCTATAACTGTGTTCAAAATAGTCTTATTTCTGATTATTTTCAGCAGCAGCATATGCTTGTAACCACCTAAGGCTCTGAACTGATGCCCTTTAGCATGCTAAACTGAAAATATGTTTGCACCTTCAGATGCCATAAAGGTTGCATCTGTCACAGAGTGCTTTCCATTGTCCTTGTTATCTGTCACATTAAGAGATGGAAAACACAAGTCACTGGTGATTCTGAATGAAAAAGAGGTGGCAAAGCTAATGTCCAACCAGCGACAGAAACCTGAGAGTGCAGATAATCTCCCAGGTCAAATAACAGTAACAGTAAATGCTTGGCCTCAGTGAAAACAGAATAAATCCGTGTAGAAAAATAAATTCTGAAAGCTGAGTCTTCAAGCCTGAATGTGCATAACCTGACTTAATCTGGTAACAGGACTCTTACACTATGTAAAATTTTTCTACTCTCTCTCTATTCAAAGAGTGAGTTTTCCATCAGTGTAGCATTAGCTGAGCTCATCATAGAAAAGTCTATTTCCATAATTCCACACATTTTGAGTGCCTAACATATTAACCTCTTTTGCTTCTTTCTGCTTCTAACCTGCAGAGAGACACAGCACTTTGCAAAATATTCTGCACATTTACATGAGAATTCAACTATTTTCACTTATGTAACTCCAGCCACACTCTATGGAGATTTGAGGGATCAGCTCTCAGAAATCTCTTACGTTCTTTCCTGGCCTGTTCCATACAGGAATTCTTTCACAGGGAAAATTGCACTAAATGCTGTCAAAACAAATGGTGCAGATCCAAAGTTCCTTGAACTCAAAAGAGGAATTTTCAACCATTTTTAAATCAAGTTCCTGAATTTTATTTAGATGGAGCTCATTGTTCTGTATACTGTCACTGTTGCTGTGAATAAAGCAAATTTTTAAATAATAAAACAAATAATGTATTACATAATAAAATTTCAGAACACACTTTTGTTGGTAAAATCTCTGAGTATGTTGTGAAAGATTATGACTCTTCTTTCCCTGAAATACATGAATTTGTTTCTCACTTAAGGTTTGACTTTTTGTCTAAATATTCTGTAGACAGAATAGGTCTGCAGCAAATCCAGTGTCATCTGTTCAGGTAAGTGTAATAAATTCTGGCTGATTTGATACAGGGATTCAGAATAATATGCACACACACACACATACATATATATGTATGAATGTATAACCACCCTATTCCAGTGGTTGCTCTGTGTTGCCTGAGGTGGTGAGGTGAGGCACAACTTTTCACCACTGAGTTTAACAATCAAATGGAAAGCATGCCATCATCTCACGTGCAGCATCTCAGTGCTTGAAAGCCAAGTGCCACAGACAGCTGTTTCACGTGGACAATCACTGGCACACTGGAGTGCAATCTTGCATGCAAAAAGGAAAACAAGAAGGATCCTTGATGGATACATATCTAACCCTGTGTTTATCTTGTGAAAAGATTCACAGGGCCCAGGACCTGACAAGACAGTTACATCCCCTCATCTGACCTGTGAAAGAAGACCACTCCAATCCCTACATTAATCCCATACTAAGCCCCAAAATCTCTTGCTGAGTTAGAAAGCATTATTTCAAGGGATAAGAAAACTTGGTTTGGATTCCAAATAGCTCTGTACAGCTGAGAAATAACTGCCCCTCACTGTTAGGAAAGCCCAACCTATTTTCTGTTATCCAGCTTCAGTTGACAAATCTTGCTCTGATGTCTGTTGCTGGATGTCATTGACAGCAGCTTTATGACTGGTAAGTCTGCATAACCTCAACAGCCATCAGTATTCTATACTTTTGGGGTAACAACTGGAATAAAACTTCAATTTTCAGCAATTACTGCATGCTGGAATTCACATCTTAGCACAGAGAGGCAGTGCTTCCATGTCTGCTTTCCTGAGAAAGAAAAGGCATAGAGATATGACTTACTTTTTCAGGCACTGGGTATAGTCAGTTCCTTAAGAAAATTTAAGGATTTTTTAAAAATTTAGAAACTTTTACTGGTCCCTTGTGGTTTATATTTTCATAAATTTCAAACAATAGGAAACAAAAGTGCCTTTAAAGAGAGAAAATATTTGTTATAAATTAACCCCTGAAGTACGTTTAAATATTCTTCTTTTAATTTGTGCAATAAGAGAACAATTTAAAGGTATAGCAGGGTGTCTGCCACTTGTTGCCTTTGTAGGAGGAAAACACAGAGTAGCATATGCCAAGCCTTATTCTCTTTTAAGTGCTAACATGAATGGATGTCAAATCAAATCTCTCATAGAAACAGAAATGCAGCTGCAGGTATTTTGTTTCTCAGAATCCTTCTGTTACTGATCTTTCTGTTTCCGTGTTTAATTTATTTCCTTAAAATAATTAAATTTTCAACACAAGATATAATATGGGAATGTGTATATAGTTATGCAGGCATTCCTGTATGCAGACATTTTCTAATCCCTTTATTATGGCATTTGAATATTCTTGCCAAAATGACTTTGTGGGTGAAAAAAAAGTAGAAAAAAAATAAGTGCATCTGATCCTTGATATTTTTAAATATTATATTTTGTCTCGTCTAGATATTATTTTTTTCTCATTTTGCTTTTGATACATACATGCATTCTCAAGGAAGGAGAGAAAAAAAGGAATATTTCGACAACCTGATGGAAAAAGAAGGAAAATTGTTATAAACTGGTCTTTGTAACAGATCTTATTTCTTTCCATTTTCTGATTGTGTGGCATTTGGTATTCTGTAGTCTAATATACAGGGAAATGTTTTGTTGTTTATTTTCCTTCTCTTCTGACTTCTAGTTACTGAAGTCCTAGGTTTTATCCTATGTTTGTTTTTATAAACCTATCCAATAAATATTTTCCCTGTAAAAAGAAATGCATTTTATCTGATTTAAAAACCACAAACCTGTAAAGCTGAAATCATTGAATGCAGATCCATTAAATCCCAAGGGCAGAGGTAGAAAGTGCTATATGATTTCAGAGTTCTTCTCTGAAGAAAACGGCGTTCCTGACTAACAATTCAAATTTGGATATTTAACACCAAGCATGTACAGCAGCAACAACTGGATTTTTGTTCTCGTTCCTCATTTGTGTATAATTCCCTGTACATTTAAAGGATTACACACTGTTTATGCATCATGCATTCTTACTGAGTCCTGTTTCTTTAGAGTACTTACTCCTGCTGCTAAAAGGAAAATAGTTTCAACAATCTTCTTTTGGTGCCAAAGCTGCTGCTACTGAATGAACACATCCTGTCTGCAATACTGTGATTGATCCCTGAGATCCCTGTATCCAACAGGAGTTCAAAAGAATTCTGCTGTTGAAAGGACTAAAATTGGTATTCCTTTAAGATTTACTGGCAAACTAAAGCTCCTTCATGTAACACAGATACTGCTCTGCCTTTAAACTCAACAGCACACCAAAGTGACACTGAACAAGTTCAAACTTTGAATGGCCTTGACAGCACACTGCACCTTAAGACTGACATTTCCTAGCTCAGAATTGTCCTTAGCTCATGAGCAATAGCTAATGTCACTGAACTTAGCCATAGCTTGCAGCTCCGCTCTGAAGCAGGACCCGTATACTGGGGACACACTCAAAATAATAAATTCTAAATAATCTAGCACACGGTAGCTCTTTGCAGTTACTGTTAAGGCCACCTTTGCAGCTTGTCAAACCCCATTGCCTTTAAAAGCTCAGTTCTGCTACTACAAAGTACAATTCATACATCCATATAACCTCTTGCAGGGCTTGGTAGGCTAAAAAGATAGGCTTTAATAGATTGCTTTGAAGAGTGGAGAATAGAAAGGTTTTTCTGTAACAAAGACCCTTGTAGGTGATATATGAAGGCTGGAATTACAACCAACCCTTAGAGAAATAGGCGTTTAGACTAGAGAGACATCATTTTTATAACTTACTTCATAAAAGAATCTCATACTCCATCCACACACACAAATGTTTTCACCTTCTCTTTTTAATTATCTCACCTTCTCTTTTTAATTCTCTCTCTTCTGGAGAGATAAAAGATCACAAAATGTATTATTTTCTATGATGGTTAAAGTACTTCAAGGATGCAAAGATTAAATACTGGTGAATTCAAACATACCTGTTACTAAGACCTTTTGACCCGGTATTGGCTATGTTGCTAGTTTTATGCAACAATCTTCTACAGGGTATCATAGATGAAACCTAGTATTATTCTTCCAGTAAAATCAAAGATGATTTTATTTTGAAGAGACTGCTACATCACTAAGTGAACAACCAACATGGAATATATGCATGCATGTATGTCCAGATATGACATAGTGAACTTTGTGTAATCAGCACAAAGATCTCACCAGCATATTGGTTAGTTCTAGCCAAATGCTCTTTGGTGAATTTTGAACCTTCAGAAGCCCAAGTAGATTGCAGAGATTAATAGCTCCATGGAGTTTTCCCCACAAAGTACATTTCATTGTCAAGCAGAAGGCCAGCTTTGGGAGGTTCAGGCCAGAGCCAATTTACAGCAGAAATGGAAAACTGCTAAGGAGAGTATCATCTTGTTATTCATTACAGGTAAACTATGATGCCTATCCTTCCATGATTACACTCCAGCCAATACCACAAAGCTCACTGCTTTCTTCCATTGTTTACTTTGTAGTCACAGATGCCCTTGTCCATGTTCCACACAACTTGAATGCAAAAATATTATATTTTGTTCTCATTACACAGGGGAAAGCTGATAATGTCCCTTGAGGTACATATTTACACGGTTTCTAATTAAACAGTATATGTTACTCAACAGATTCTTTTTACAACTCTGCTTTGTTGGGTTTTTTTGTTGTTGTTTGTTTGTTTGTTTTTTTGTTTTGTTTTGTTTTGTTTTGTTTTTATGAATCTTTCAGATTCATAAATGATTTCTTTTCAAATTCTTCCATAACACTATTGAATGGTTTAGTTAGATTGATTGATCCCTAGTGAATTTTACTGAGAATTAATCACTGTCCTTTTTGGGGAAGTGTTTTCATCCAGTCACTAATTCTCAGCAAGACATGCTGGGCCAAGGTCATTATACCTTAGGATTTATAATAGTAGACAAAAAAAAGCAGAGTCTAATTTCGATATGTCCTGCCACCATGATACTGAATAATTCTATTCATTTAGGGGAAGAGACAAAATTTGTCTTTATTCTGGTTGAAGCTACCCCTACTTTTGAGACTAAAATAACCCATCAGAAATGATTTATAATAACAAATACTCTCTTCATTTATTAGAAAACAAAGTAATAAAAAGGAGGGTCAGAAGCTTTAGATTCATTTTTCCAAGGGAAATATTAAGGCACGGAGAAGAAGAAAGAACTATTTAAGGTATAATATACAAAGGCAACAGTAGTACAACTGGGAGCAACTGTGAAGGTTCAGAATTTATTTACTAGCCACACAAGTCCTGTGTACTAAGATTAGGGAAATCTAGGCCAAAGTCTTTAATCTGTCTGTCATTTTCTATAGGATATTTAATATTGTGTCATTCATGTGATTTCTGCCTCCATATTCCATAAAATATTTCTGTGAAATAGCGAAAAAGAACAAACATTTGTATTTTGGCCAAAATTCAAAGAGCTAAGGGTCCTGACTTCCTCCTAAAAAAGAATCTGATATCTTAGACTCTCTCTCAGGATGTCAGAAAAGGACAGAAATCTCTTCACAAATGAATTTGAATGTGGATTTCATATTTCTGAACGGAATACCTAAACCAAGAGACTATTGAAAGTCAGAGCTTTCTCAGAGCTATTCATTTAACAGAAGCCTCTCCATTATTCATTTGGTCTATTAAATTAAAAATAATAACAACAGACTGGCAGATCTGGTATTCATGCCTTGGTTCCAAATTCTGCATTGGTGATTATGTATAAAAACCAGATGTGGTCAGAGACAAAAGGCAGAATAACTCACTGCTTTCTCCTAAGTTGCTTCTACACCGTTCAGTCGCAGTAATAATGAATTGAATACCCCAACTTCAGGTCTCTGGGAAAAAAAAAAAAAAA
>VXBR01005789.1:22817-36827 GCA_013400215.1 Cisticola juncidis | reverse complement strand
CAAAAACAAAAACAAAAACAAACTTCTATTGCTCAGCACTGTTACAATAAGTGTTTTTCAAAAGCAAAGAAAATAAGATTGGGAGAAAAAAAAATTAAAATAGTCAATCTTTCATTTTCATTCAGAAACAATACAGAAAACTGCTGAAGGCAATTAAAATCCTTGATTTCTGTATTCATCCATGTTAAAGTACTATTACAGCAAGTATAGTTCCAAGGAAAAAGTGAACCCCAGTGGTAAATATTTTCGGATCAAATTTCCATGTTACAGATCATTGTGAAATAGTTCAGTGGGTCACATTAGCAAAAAAAATGTAGCACAGGTAGCTGTCTAACCTTCCTGTGCCTTCAATGATATGCCAGTAAGCCTCTAATAGTCTACTTTATCCTCTCTATTTCATTTTTTCAAATCAAATATATTTATTGAAAGGTTGGGAGAGAACAGCCAAGTATGAAGCACTAGCCTTGCATAGGGTTAGTTGAACCACTTCAATAAGCAAAACAAAATCTCCCTTTATCCATCCCCACATAATACTCAGCCAATTTTTATCAGAAGCCATTTGAAAATCCACTAGGCTCTGATAACCCTAATTCTGCAGGTCAGAGCCTGTGATTGCCTAAATACACTCCTGACTGGTCTCCTCAATGCATTTCCAGCTACATGCTCCAGCACTGAGTCTGAGCCCAGTGGCTTTATTTACCCCATCAAGAAACAAAACCAAGTATACTTCAGCATGAAAAATGAATTAAACAGCCTCAGATTTTCAATATCAACAATGCCCATACAAACAGCCCAGAAAACAGTGATTTTACTCATTATGTTTTATTTCACTGGGGGAAAAATATCAGATGTTGAATAACGACAGGGGGAAAACAGCCAAAGGGAACTACTGAAGGATAATTTGTGAAGATAAAATGTTGAATTCACTGGAAACATACTGAACCTCTCTATCATCCCTGAAGTCTGCCCATCTGAAAATGAAGTCCATTGTCACACCTTTTCTAGAACTGGAGCGTAATTTTACTCTCCTGAATGGTGCGTGGTTGTTCCACAACATACCCAATTGCATGGTATAACCAGAAGAGACTGACACTGACAGACACTGCAAATACCAACAGCCTCTAGAGGAGATGGACTCAGGAAAATACTGTCAAGGATTCAAGAATTTTTTTTTTAATGTCTCCTAATCCGAGGGAACAAAACACTAATCCCCCATGAAGATTTTGCTGGCCCAAGTAATAGCCTCTCTTTACCTTTCAGAGAGCAACGGCATTTATGTTTTGGGCTCTCGTACCAGATTATGATGTAAGAAAAGCAACAATTTTTAAGTCCTTTCTTTGAACTAGTATCCTCTAAGCCTAAACTATTTAATTCTGGATTTGAGGGCAAGTGAGGGGGGAGGAGAGGAGCAGAAGAGCCAGGAAAAAAAAAGGTGTTGCTACTCTGTCCATGGAGGAAACCAAGTGTGGCTTCCTCCTCCTTTTTTAGCAGAGACAAATTTTTTGGAGAACAGCTCTTTGTGCATCGTGCTGGCATCTCCTGCATTACTGTCACTCCAGTCAGTGTAGCAGAACATTGATTTCTGTACAGGGAGCTGAGTAGGAAGAAAAAAANNAAAAAAAAAAAAAAAGTCAAAGAGGAGCACCAGTGGAGGAACTGCGGCAAGCTTAGTACCCAGCGGATTTTGAGTGTGTCCGTGTTTGTGGGTGTTTGTTAAGGAAGGGGAAGATATCCCATGGCTTTTCTCTGAAAGCATAAAGAAACTCACTTTGGTGACATAGTCACCAAAATAAAAGTAGAGGAGATATTAGAAAGAAACAAACTGTAAACAAATAGCAAATAGGAGAAGAATTAAGGAAATGAAAAAATAAGAGGAGAAATAGGAAAGGACTTTGGAACATGTCAGTAGAAAAGAAATACCACATTTTTAAAAGCCTCATTAAAAAGAGTTGTTTGGCAACTACATAGATGTAAGGAAGGACTTCTGAAATTCAAGTCATTTATTTTACCCATTCGGTATGAAGTATTCAAGGCAATTCTTTTTGCATTTCTCAGGATTAGCAAATCAAGGAAAATCATGAAAATGTACATATTTCTAACCCATATCAGAGACATACAGCTGCTTTTTAATTTAAAAGAGTTCACTGTAAATAACTTCTGATTTTGGGATTTTGTCACATTACTTTTATCTCTGATGTACACATACATGCAGTTTCTATAAAACAGAAAAAGAGAACCAAAACCAATTTTTCTCAAGAGTTACAGGACTTGTCTTTAGGAGACTCAGATTCCCCAAACTCATCAATTCACCCTTCTGTATTTGATTATCAGTGTTAAGAGGGCCCTGCAGGAGAACTAACCCTCAACCTCTCAGTCCAAGCACTTGTCTCAGTTTGGAAGGAAACTGTTCCATCACATGCAGGTTGGTTGTAAGGAGAGCTCTATACCAGGTGTAAGTTCTTAGGACAGAGTGAATTAATTTACACCTTCTTAAAGCTTTTCAATTTGTACAGCAGCTATGTCAGTGCTCCTTATACCTACAAAATTTAGGTTCAAAGTAGCACAACTGTTTTGAAAATGCTTCACAGTGTGAAATTCCTTCCCAGTCTTGTTGCTATTCAAAAACACAAAGTAGGAAAATGGTATATGAGAACAGGTAAAGCACAAAACAAGAAATAAAATGTTCATCTAAATAAGACATTTGTGGTCATGGCAAAAGGAAAAAGAAAACCCTATGTATGCAGATCTATATAGATATATTTCTTCAGGGGTATTAGAAGATGTGTTAACAACAGCTAGAAGTTAAAAAATGCATGATTTGGTCTGCATTCCAAGTCTGAATATCAACATATTGGCCATTCAGCTCTGCAGAATTTCTCTGATGCAACAGCACTCTGAATTCTCTAAAGGGAGCTGTTGTAATCCAACTTGAATCCACCAGATTAGTTGCCTGAATGTCTGAGAAAGAGGCAGTGATATAAGCTGTACCTTTTTTTTGCATGTATGTGAGCTTGTAACAAAGATTGTAGGAGATTCTTAATGCAGTTTTTGTTTCCTTCTAAGATGCACACTTGTGCCCTAATGGATTTGTGCACAATATTCTCCTCAGTCGCTTGGCCAGCCAGGAGGATAAGGATAACCACACCAATCCCACTTAGCCCCATGCACCCACCTGACACTGGCATAGATGCCCAGGAAAGCTGCTTAGAACAGGTTTGATACTTTATCAGAAAGAAGAAATGTGTCCCAGGTTCATCTTGAACCAAAATGTCTTAATCCAAAGAACAAAGATGTCCAAGCTTGCAGGACAGTGACTTATGATGAGTACTTGTTGAAATATCTTCTGGGAAATGGTGCTCCTCAGGAAGGGAGATTTTGGTTGGGATCCCTGGGCAGCCAAGTGGAGCTCTTGTGGTTTCCTGGCTGCTTAAGAGGAAGCTATTAATTGTACAAATGCAAGGTTGTGAACACTGTGAAGGATGTCACACCACAAATACAACTGACTGACCAACCAAAAACAAAAAGACAAAAAAGGGCTGTGAAAACAGAGAAAATGGAATTGCTTGGTTCCATATTGAAATTTAATTACTGATATTTTATTACTGATATTTTTAAGTCTGAGGTTCATCTGTTTCCAGTCTTGTCAAGACTCGTGCAGTAAAGGGTAGGGATTTGGAATTTGTTTATATCTCACCACCCAATCATAAAACTTTATCTCACCTATTGGAGGCATAGTACCAGTCTTCATACATCAGGTTAGCCTAATAGGGATGGCCTGTCAACCAGGCTTGCCTAGTGAATAAAGTCAAGAGTGAGGATCCTCATAAAAATCTCAGCTAAACTGAAAATTCAGCTACTTAATTTTAAAGAAAGTCTCATTTTTTCCCTTTTTGCTAGTCCTAGCCACAGTGTTATGTACTAATTAAAAATGCACCTTTATTTACTCTTAATTTTGTCTCTCTATATTTAGAAACTCCAATATGTTTTTTCACCCTCAGTGTCAATTGATGTCAGCTAGACCATCAGCCACTCAACAAACAGACCATATACTTCAGAGTCCAACTGAGGATTTAGGTGCCTAATGCTGGAAATGTCAAACAGAATATTTTTCAGTGCCCTTGCTGCCATTTCCTGCGTCATATGCAAATTCTCAGCAATTTACAGCTCCTATCCTCAAAAACTTGAGCAATTTAGATGTAGAACTGTATGCATTACAGAGAAATATATCAAATCTGTTAAATGCCAGGGAATCTCTGCTTCCTTTGAAACAGCTGTGGATCATAGGAAGAGAGTAAAGACAAAAGAAACCACCCATGCATAGGTAGCATGTCACAGATTATCATATGGATCATACAAATTTGACTCATCTGTAAGTCATATACAATTAAAAGAAAAAAGGAAATGTGATTTGTATTGAGAAACCTCAGAAATTCCAACTCATTTCCTGAAAAGATGTCACTCAAAGTACTTTGGGTTGCCCTCTGGACTACAGAGGTTAGCATGTCCCCCAGGTCCTATGCCAGAAGAGAGGAGTGTCACACTAGATCTGAAATCCTTGTGGGGTGGTTCCTGAAACACAGTGCAGGGAAAAGAATTTTGGCAATCATCAAATTTCTCTGAAAAGGAAAACAGAGATGGTTGAGAATGGTAAGAGACTTAATGGTATAATACTATGAAGAGGAATAACTTTCCAGATGACCCAGATATAACTGAGCTTTACTGAACTTCACAGATTGTTCAAGTCAGAGGGCAATAAAATGCTTATTAAAATACAAATTCATTGACTTTATAGCCATTTCTATTTATTTATTAAATGAATCATCATTCTCTCAGAATTCTGAGACCTCAGATATTTAAGTGATTGACTTCATTCTGGTGCATGATTGTGCCATCTTATTGTACTGATTATAGATCAGTTCACTAACGTAGCTTTTATTTTACTTTGGATGATTTCATTTGGGCTTTTTGTTATTTTATTGCAATCTGTATCTTCAACAAAGACTGGCCAAAACTGATGTGACCTTAGTTCTGCAGTGCTTTTATACTAACTGAGATATTGCTCCATTTGCTTAATGTCTAGGTATGTGGCCAACAGCTTGAAATGTAGTTCCTATAATGGGAACCAGTATCCCCTTCAGATCAGCTGGCAGGTGATCTCAGTCTTGTTTCAGACATTCCCAATATAATTACAGCAAATTTGCTAAGAATGAATACATGTCAGTTTAGTTTAATTCAGACATTTTAAGTCCTTAAATCTTGGAATGCATTTGCTCAGCATGCTTTCTCTACCCCATTATCCTGCTTAAACTGTTAAAGCCCTTGGCCACTCTTATAGCATAAATCAACATGCCAAAAGGCTATTCAAATCAACTAAACCTATTGTTTAAATTCTGTGTAACCTTTAGAGTGGTGAAGTTCTTTGTTCATGGATTTCCATAAGGGAAAACACATAAATATAAAAACTTTGTGATCACACCATTTTCCTAGGAGGAAAGAGAAACACTTCACATGCTTTTAAATGTAATTTTATTTATGGAAAACAAAAGAAATTATCTTAACCTGGTAATTACATTGCTTCTATTCAAACAATTTTCAGTGTTTACTGTGTTAATCTTTATGTCTTCCTATTAAAAAACCCTGAAGTTCTGCTGTTTTGACAATTCTGTGGTGGTTCTTACCCTTTTTCCTTTGGAAAACTTTGGTAAATCCTCCCCTGATCCTGTTGTAGTATCCACAGTTATCCAGCAACATGATATCTGAGTGGATAACAAAAGATGCTGTCAAGAGCCTTTAGAAAACTCCAAGTCTTAAAACTTTTGCTGCTTGACCATTTTATTTCTTTGATGGGCTCTATGGGAATAAGCTATAAATTTGGCTTCTAGCAGAAGCTTCTATAGAAAAAAAAAGTAGTAACTACTGCTATCTTTACAATTTTAAATAAAATTTATTAGGCTTCCTCTCAATGATATTTTTCATGTGCCTTGGATGTATGGTTTTCAATTAGTTAGAAGAATATCTGTGTGGAATCCAAATCAGCTGCAATTTGAGAATACAAAATTAACAAAAAATTATGAGTTTTGAGACAAATAGCCAGACCATGTAGGTGGAGCAGGAAAATAATAGTGCAGATGATATAAAAATATCTTGTAAGAAAAGTTTTCAGGTCAAAATTTTAACTGACTAACATTGCTACCAAAAATGAACCAAGAAAAAAACAAAAAAAACCAAAAAAAACCCCACAAAAACACAAACAAACCCAAACCCACAAACAAAAACAAAAACAAAAAAGTCTGGTTTTAGAGGAGATTCAATATAAACCATATAGGACCTCAGAGAAAATGCATTAGGCTGTGTTAAAAACTTCATGAGTTTGGGGGTTTTCTATGGAAACCTTATATTTTCAATAGAAAAATAAATGTGACAACCTCTTTTAAATGTAAATGATATGTGTATCTCACAGTACATAAAATTGGAAACAAGCTACAAAATATATATTTCTCTGGAAGACAGGAAGGTTTTGTAAACTCAAAATAAAGCTTTACCAGCAAAAAAGAAATATTTCTTCAACCTTTTTCCACAGAAAACATGAACTTCTTAGCTGTCATCTGACACCAGAAAATGTGACCTGGAAGGTAGCTGGATTACATGCTTGGAATGCTTTAACAAGAAGCAAGGATCAATACTCTTTATTTTCCCTTTATTTTTACAAAACTTCAAATTTTGCCATTGATAACTTCTTAATGTGTAGTTATTTTTCATTTTTAAAATACATCAAGAAAAAGGTTGTCCTACAATTTCATTTTCAAATAAAACATTTTTAAAAAATTAATTTAAAAAAACCCCTTTTTTTTTTTTTTTTTTTTGTTTTGTAACAAAGGGAAAGTAAGATTTTGAAGCACAGTCTAGTTTCATTTGACTTGTTGGAAGAAATAAATCTCAATGGAAACTGAGAAAGTACGACAGTTCCAACCTGCCAGCTCTAATCCAATGTTTTGAATACTAGCAATTGTCTGGTGAGAAGGAACTGCACAGAAAATATGAATGTTATTTATGCTTACAATGAGTAAGAAAACACTCTATGAGTGTATAGATTCCTTTCTTTTTCTGCCCACCTCCTTGTCTCCACAGAAAAGCTCTAATCAGCTCTGTAACCAGTTTTTCAATACCACCATATGCACTCCCCTCCCACACTCTGAAGATTCTATTGGGAGCTTCCCTGGCCCTCCCTCATTTCACTACTCTAGGGAAAAAAAATTAAAAACAGCCAGAAGATTGTGTGGACTGACTTTTTGTTACATGGAAGACAATTCTTATTTCTAAGACAAAGCCTTGCGGGGTCTTTGAAAGTGTTTCACTGCAGAGTGCTGTCAGCTCTTCAGAACCAAGGAAGGAAGGTAAGCTGACACTGGATGGCTTTAGGTTGGTATAGGGTCCTCAAGAAGGATAAGCTGGAGAAGTATTGCTGTAGTCTGTTTTCTGAGCACTAGAAGAATGGCTGGACTGGAGCAAGAGGTGTGGAAGCTGGGCTTGATTCTGGGAAGGACTAGACTGAGTGACCCAAGCTGCAAATATCAGTAAGTTAGCAAAATGGTCAAGCAGGAGAGATATCAGCCAAGACTTGTTTCACACACTGTAGGGCACAGTGCTCTAAAGTGCTCTAAAGTAGTCTGTTGCCACTGTTAAGCACAAGAGTTACTCCAGTGGAAGCAGCATTGAGCTCTTGCTGAGGAATGTGTATGTGCAGCTGGCAATACTCTCTCTTTTGCCAAGGTTGATAGTCTTGTGTCAGCCTTAAGCCCACTGGCTGTGATATGGACTAAACCTGTGTGGGAGGAAGCTGCAAATCACTGTACTCTTCAAACCACATATACAATTTATGGTATATAAATGTCTTTTCAAAGGTGCATGCAACCTCTGGAAACCCATGGGTCCCTGTGGCTGTTCCTGACTGACCTGTGGGAAGAATTAAAACTCTTGCAGTGTATGAGCAGTAGTCAGAATGCCTGGCAGCATGAGACCCAAACATGTTCCATTCTGTTATTTGTAACTGTGGATGGAGAACTAAGCTTGGTAACACAGGATCTAAATCCAGATTAGTAAAGAGCAAATAATCCTTCATGTGCAAACCAGCAGACAAGCCAAAATGTTGGTCATTAGCCACCCACTTCCTACCTTTGCAGTGACTGTACTAAAAATATGGGTGTTCTTTGAAAAGCAGTTATAGTGGCTAAGCCAGTGGTGCAGGAAAACAATGGTTCTGTTATAACAATAAGACTGGATTGGTTGAAAAGAAGACAAAGATAGAAAAAGTCATTATTAATTTAAAAAATAGAGATATTTGATTTTTGCTATCATGGAGCACATTTACTTCATGCTATCAGTGTTGAATCTTTCAGAGAATGTGTTATTTTGATTTCCAATATACAATGCTAAGGCTGTTTCATTTTCCCCTTAACTTTTAATAAGCTGTTGATTCTTCCTAGCACTACACATATCCTGAAGACCTATATACCAGGTGAAGAGAGAAACAGTTGCATCAGTTGTCTGTTTCCAGATCTGGTAGCCTTTCATGCACCCTGCCCTGCTTGGGAGCAGTGGGGTGGATCCTCTTCTGGGTATGCTCTGAAAAGAGTTCTAACAGAAAGAAAAAGCAGTTTATTCATGGAAGAAAAAATATTTTCTAAAACAGATCATATACATCTAAAACATATCATATACATGTGCTTTTAGCAAACAAAAAGTGCAAAAATTGTGTTCTTACTTCTATTTGAGTAAAGAACAGTAATTCTTCTGAGTATTTAAACCAGTGTAGTGGATGAAAATTCTACAGCTCTCTTCTACAGTCCTGCCATGTTTGTGCTGGCAAGGCATGTTTTTTTGCATACACACTAGTGTGATTAAATAATCTGGGGATTTTGAAGTTCTCACTTCAGTTTATTTTCTCAGAAGTCAACCTGTTGTTTCATTTTTAATTCCTTATGCAAAAATAGTGATAGCAATAAAACTCTTATGTCTCATAAAAATGAATTTTTGTTTTTAAATACTTCACTAAATAAGGGAATATTCCACTTTAGAGACCGGAAATTTAGAATCACAACTTCATTTTTTTATAATGCAAATATTGTTTCATTTAGTACTGCAACTCTAATAAGTCCTTAAGCTCCAAAGGAATATTTTAATGTTTAAAAGATGAAGACTGATTCTAATGGGATTTCAAAGGTCTCCCCTAAATGAAGGATCATCATGAACAGAGAGCAATGCTACCAGAACAGATTAAGTCTAAAATTTCTAATGCTCAGAAACCTTGTGCCAAAATATTTTAATTATCAAACCCTTTTTCCAGAGGCATGCTGGAAGTTTATTACATCCAAAAGGCAGGTGGGGACCCCTTTACCATATGAACTTCTGTCTTTGATAAAAGGAAACCTTCCTGCTTCCCTGTGTGCCTTCACTGGATCCCTAAGCAACTAAGAGATATTGATAAACAGGTTTCCATACAAATGTATGTATGTGCCTTGTCTGGACACAGTAGGATCCTTTTCAACTACTGGCTATACAGAAGAACTGCTATTTAAGAGAAGAGTAATCTGTTCAAATAACGTGCTCTTCTGTTTGTCCAAACCCCTAAATCGAATTCAGCTACCACTGTATTTCCTGCCAAAACCTGAGACTGAGTTCAGGTTTGCAGGTTCAGTTTGGGCAGTCAGAAGCGCTTAATTCAGATGAGGAGTTCAAGATGCAAAAGTTGTGGAGAAGGCAGCAGCACAAAAAATCTACGCTAAATCGTTCCAATGTACCTTAAAAAAGTCATTGTTTCATTTCTGTGAAGATACTAACCTGTATCTCTGTCTTCACATTTTAAGACAACTTTAATCCATCCTAAATGCAAATGGTTTCTCATGCACCCAAATCCCCAGCTTTATGTATAGGAATAGCAGAGAGTGCTCTGTTTTCGAAGGCATTCTGAGGATTTTGCTGCAAAGAAATTTAAAAGAAAAGAAAGCTGGGCTTTGATGCAGCTAGTCAATAATTTCCCTCAATCCAAATAGATGTATTTTGGTGCAGCTCTTATTTTACCAAAAATGAAGTTCATCTCAGCTATCTAAAATGTTGGTTGTCACATTTAGCCTTGTACATATGAGTTTTGACTATTTAATATTTTGTCTAGTATCAGGGCAAATTTTTTTAATGATAAAGTGCAAATGAAGGAAAAACAAGAGCAAAAAAAAGTAGTCCCGCCAAGAAATATCTTCTGTGTGGTAGCAGTTCCATTTCCATTGGTAGTTGTAGAAAAGGTTGCTCTGTTTGAATTTTCCTTCAGCCTACAAGACTTGATTTTTCAGTCTTCTTTAAGGAACCATGGTACACTTCTTATTTTGTTATATTTGATAAACAGCTTTTTGACATCACCACTCCTCCCTCGTATTTCTTGCATAAGATTTAAGTCCTTTGAAGAAATACTAACAGCTAAGTAATCTGTGTTTTTTCCTACTAAAAAATCACAGAAACCAAGTTCATGATGAATTTGGAGATTGTAAATATGAGGTGTAGACAGTGAAAAAGTCTCCATATGAAGCCACACTTCATTCAGCTACAGTCCCCGTCCTTCTCCCTTCTCTGCTCTTAGGCATACTCAGAGAGCAAGACCGTGTGCCAGATGCGCCCTTTTTGAGGCTACACTGAGCCTGTGCTGTCCTACGGTACCACTGCTGAGGTGTTGAAGCAGCTGCAGAATCCTTTTGCTCTCGAGGCAGTACAGACACCACAGAGATGGTTTGTCCTGAGGTGAGGGATGGTGCAGCCTGCCTGAGAAAATTCCGACCGCCAGGGGAGAGTGGTGGAAGGAGGCTTTGCTCCCAGCATCACCCTGTCTTTCTGACTCTTCACAAGCACAGTAACATTTTAAAGCTGTTGTTATCTTCTAAATGTTAGGGAAGAATTGAGGATTACCTCACAAAAGAATAAGGCAGTGGAAAAAAGTGTTGTAACACTTCTCACAAGCCAGACCTTTTTGACAATGCATTCGTCACTGAGATTTTTTTTTCAGTCTTTCTAGATCTCTTCTGGATGGCAATTGAATATTTTAACATTAAAATTATTAAAATTTGTATTTGTTTAAAAATAATTGGGCTGTGTTCACCAAAACTAATTTTCTCCAATCTGTTTTGCTTTTTTCTTCCTGTTTTTCTCAATACTTGAAAGTTTGGGGTGAGGAATACCTGTGTAAGCACAGCTGATGTTTTTCACCAAGTCATACTTTAAATCTGATTTCCACTTTTTTTTTTAATTTATTCCATACAGTATACCAGCTTCTCATGTCCAGGAAAAAATTTCAACCCCAAATAAATTTTCATCTTCACAATGTTTTTACTCTATATTTACAGTTAAACTATACTTTGCATTTTGATGAAGTTATGGATGATTTACAAGACATGAGTTTCCTCACAGTCCTTTTTTACACTGTCTGCCAGACTACACTTCTAATTGAGTTTTATCTTCCTAAGGAGAGGATTTAAACATGCCACATCTCTATTATACACATTCTTTTAACTCTAAATCACTCTGGTCTCAATTTGAGACAGGCAGTCCATCTGAAAAGAGATTAAGAAAAGGTATTATTAGAGATAAAAACTGCTGTCTTGTGTGCTCCAGCAAAAGAGAAAGAAACTCCTGTGACTGCCAGCTGGGAAAAGGACTGAAACTTCCAGCTTAATTTCAGACATACCTAGCACAAAATACCCATGTGAGTGATTACTGGCAATGAATATATAATTGCAGTAATGGAGTAAAATGCAGCTATATATAATAAATTAATATATATATGTTGCTGCTTACATTTTTTTTCTGATCATATTCTCATTTTAAGTAGTTCCATGCTTTAAAAACTCAGATGCCACAGTTTTGTAATTGATACTGTTCTTCACTAACTTTTCACATCATATTTTTTTTTCCTTATTAGTATTTCTCTTTATGAGAACGAATACTTGTACATGTATTTTTCTCCAGTGAGGACCTCCAAACTAGAGAGTATGAGGGAAGAAACCCTTTCCAGCTGATTCTGTAATTTTTCTATAATGCCTTTTGCATTCCAGAGTTTTCACTCAGGTGGTGGTTCCATTCTCTCAGGCAATGTAGAGATTCAAAATAAGATCCCAGAACTTCTTCAGGATATAGCCTGAATAATTCAGTATTACTTCTTTGCCCCTTCTTTTTTTTTTTTTTTAGTTCAGTTGGAGTTTATAGGAGCTCTAAATTTCTGCAGTCTGCCTTAACTTGCAGAAAATACAACCTATTTGTAATTAAGCACAGAAAATGCAAATTTGGCTCTGTTGCTTATTACAGTTATTAATGTTAAGCTCAATGCTTTTGCACAAAAATCAATCTCCAGATATGTTCACAGAACCATACATGATGCCTACAGAGCAGTGGCAGGGAGTTTGTAACATCTGATGACATAATGGACTGTCAGGTTAAATGAGGATGATTTATTCTCATTCTTTTTTGACTAGAACCTGTAAAGGCTAGATCACATAGAATTGTATATTTTTTACATTTCTGCATGTAAAAGCCTAGCTAAATATTTTAAAAGAAATCTGGTCCTTTTGTACTCATTTCGCTAAAACACTTTATTGAAAGGCAGAAATTTGAATTTCCATTTGCCAGGTATTGTTTGTTTCTGTAATACTTTTAATGTCATTTAAAACAATAGTAAGTTAATGAGCTGTTAGGCTTATACAGCAATCTTACAATACTGGGAATTTATCCTTAACAAAAGCATACAGAAAATGGTTCGCTAGAGCATGACATAAGCTTTGAACAGTTATGATTTTCTGCATATCTACAAAATTTTCATTTCATAAATATTTAGAGAAATTTAAAATAACTTGGTAGACAAATAGTTTCTCTGAAACAGTTATGCCTTACTTTCCAAAGGTTTATTTAAATTTGTTCCAGGGTGCTACTAGTTGACACTACATCTTTTAACATGTTGTTTCTTTCATGCAGTGATCTGAATTTTTGGCATAGGTCTCTAAAATCAAGGTTAATTCTTATGTTCCTGGTTGTGTAAGCAATAATTTTATTTTATACTTTTATTTAGCAATAAGCGTATTTTATACTCTATATGGGTATGTATATTTCAAGTATATGGATAAATGTATATGTATATATCTGTACATGAGAGACATGTGTGTTTTACATTGAGAATTAACTTCTCTGTCCTCATATCTCCTTGCTAAAATCTGTACAGGAGGACCTTCTTAGTGAGAAATTTATCCAATTTTTTTTTGCACGACCAGTTTTAATCCAATTTTTCGAGACACGTAGCAACAACAAATCAGAATTTGGTTTCTAATTTTTTCAGAGATCATAACTGGCATTGCACAGACCAGTTGATTAGTTGAGGTTTTTTTAATGTGGAAATCTGAGACATAACTTTCTGATTTTGTTATTCTCACTGTGTTTGGGCCATCTTTTATTTCATATTTGTTCAATCCAGCTTACCTATTCCTTTGAAGGCATTGCTAGATTTTATTGCCACTGCAGTCTTGCCACTGACTTCTAGTTGTGAAATCAAAGGCATATAAAAGCACATTTAGCTTCAGCTTGTTTTTTTAACATTTCCCATAAGTTAACTAGACCTCATTTGGAGGCATTTTATGGCCTTACGTGTATATGAAATATTTCAACTGATAGAGCTAAGCTTTCAGGTCTACTTCTCTCGGGGTGCTGTCCCCCGAGATTCTCCTCGGGGCGGCCGTGCCCCAAGGCTGCTGGTTCTTCCCCCAGGGTTGCTGTTCCCTGGAGATTTCCCTGGGGTTGCTGTTCCCCAAGGTAATAAGGTTTTTTGTCTTCTCTTTGCCCCAAGTGTTTCACACCGAAGGCAGAGACAACAGAGTCCGCCAGTGCATGTTTCCAAGGTTGTTTATTCTTCATTATCTCTTAGTTTTTTCTTCTCTGCCAAGTCTCCCTGGCAGGGTACTTTATTTTAGTTCTTTCTCTGCCCTGTGA
>VXBR01005789.1:0-22777 GCA_013400215.1 Cisticola juncidis | reverse complement strand
TCCTGGGCTCTGTGGGAGGCTGGTTGACCCCCCTGTACAGATCCCAGACCCCCCTGTACAGCCCCCAGATTCTCCAGGGCTGTTAGAGGGATATCCTGGACTCCAACATACTTCCTTATTCTTTCCAGACACAATATTTCATTCTTTCTAAATCCAAAGTTACTTTCCATGTTGTCTGTGTGACTTCATTACCAGCAGCATCGAGAGTCAGCAGGCTCTAAGGTACTAGAATTTGCCTACAGATTTGAATGTACCATTATTAATGCATACCCACCCACCATGTTCTCCATATGTGAGGGGTAGAATGCATTCTCTGTTTCCTTTGTGCTGATTTTTGGACTGAAGCATAATCAAAAGCATCAGCAGTCATGTGCTGGTCTTCCTCTGATACACTTGGAGCCCGTATTCACTGGGATGTCAAAGACAAGGCAGGGACCACTTGCTGTGAGGTCTGAGCTCTAGAACAAAGTCTGAGAATTCTGCCATTTGTATCGTACTCAATGAGAATGAGTTTATACATATTGTACAGCATCCCAGTCTTAAACTGCTAGGAATCACATATATTGAATTATCTGCCGAAACTGCAAGCTGAAGGGACAATGAAATTCAGAAAACTCAGTGTTTAAGTAGTTAATTTTGGGTTTTTAATATAATCTCATTTCTATAATGCTGTTATTTAAATGAGTACATTGCACAAAAACTCTCCAAAATCCAATTTTCTAGAATTCCAACAAGCCATAAAGTATTTTCAAGCAGAACACTAATTTAATAATATTTCTTAAAGTGAGAAAATTTTCATAAATTCTCTTTTTGTGATTCAGAAATGTGACCACTTTCTTCCTTTTTGTACAAAACGTTTTCATGAACATATTCATGAAGTCTGTTGTTAACATATTTTAAATGTTGATGTATGAAGATTAAAAAAATATTATCCAAAATTGTGAAACAATTTTCAATAACAAGTGTGAGCAAATGGGGAATAGTAATATTACGAGTACATTTAAGACCTTCAAAATGTTACCTAAAAAGGGATATTATAATTATTTTCCAGTTCATTCAAGACAACATAAGGATGGAAAAAATCCACAAGTACATAAGGCCTCACACACTCTTTCTGCTTGAAAACCTCTTGCTTTTGGCTTCACTTCCTTGCCACTACTCTCAGCCCTTTAAGGAACATTAACAAAAACTGAACAATACATGTTATTGTTTGTTCTGCAAATTCACTGGGTGGTGAAATGCCTCCTCATTAGGTCTAGGAAAGCTGATTTTCATTCTAGGCTGGTGCTGCTATCTTCTGCTTTCAGCACCACAGTCACAACTAATGTAACGGTACTGAAGTGTATTTTTCTACAAGAAATTAAAAAAAAAACAAAAAAAAAACAAAAACCCAAACATAGTTGGCCTTTCAAAGGTACCTAACTAACAGTTAAAATCATTTAAGAATTTGCTGATGAGAAGATAACACTGAGAGAAAGCTATAATCATTAGGAACTTTTTGAAAACCATCAAAATTAAAGAGATATTTGTTGTTAGCAAAAATAAAATCCCAAACCTGAAACCTAGAAAAAAAAATCCAGTTTACCTGTACAGTTGATTAATGCATCCCTTTCAGTTAAGCTCTATTAAAATATCTTTGAAAGAGGTAAGTATGGTTGGTTATAGATGCTGACCATTTTTCTCCCCAAAATCAAAGGTTAGGTGTACTGGAAAATGTCCCATGACCTCTCCTAGTGTTTTTTGTTTGGTTGGTTCGTTGGTTGCTTGGTTTTTTTTTTTAATGTATTGATTCTTTGCTGCCTATCTAAAGACAGCAAATGCTTTATTTAAACTGTCTGTGATTCATAAACTTAGAAAGATTATTTATTTTCAAAATCATAAGCTGGACATTCTTGCAGTGATATTATTTAAACAGTGAAATGCCCATTTCCAAACAATGGCTGATAGGGTTTGTCATCTGAGTTGTAATATATGTTGCTTTATTGAAATTGAGTACTTCTGCTTTAAATGTCAGGAAATTATCGAAGTACCTCCTTTTGAAGAAGTGAGCTGGAATATTCTGAACATTTATCATAAATTTTTGAGAAAAGAACCTTTAATAGTCATGTTAAGTCAGCAATTCATCTTTTACAGGTATTTGGGATTTTTCTTCAGTTGCAACTACTTACAGAATAACTTTTTTCACAGCAAAGCACATTTAGAGTAAACACACTATCAAATATTTTGTAGCCAGATGCCTAAAAACTATGATTGATGAAACGAAAATATTTTTTTCTTATTTCACACGAGAAGTACTAGAAGACAATATCAGGAACCTGCACTCTTCAGGTGCCAATGGGACAGTATAACCCTTTAACCAGTTTTGAAAGAAGCATTTGAAAATATTACATATTTATAGAGAAACACCTTTTTTATGTCAATGTTGTCATAGCCATTCTCCACTGTCACGGAGACACTGTGTCATTTGTCACTTGATAGTTCATTGCAGTAAAGAGATGGAACATGAATTCTTTTGTTAAGAGAGAGTATGTTGAGTTATGCTGGTAGCTAGAGATATCTGTGTTATAGTGAAACACAAGAGAGTGATCACTTATACAGACAAAAATTACTTTCCGAGAGTCATTTCCCATAGGTGTTGGTGCACTTGGTCCCATTCACACAGAGCAGTGTGAGCTCTCAGTTCAAAGGACAAGAGATAAAATAAGGTTCTTTGGGGTTTTGTTCCACTTTGCTGTTTGACAGAAAAGACTTGCAGACCCTTCTGAGCTGCCACTCAGCAGCACATAAAGAATATTACAGCATGTGTTGAGTGTCAATTAGAGATAATTAGAACCTCAGTGACCTGTCTTGCCACTAAAACACTCAGCAGACTTTATTTTGTCTTCACAACTTGGAGACTGTGGGCACAATTCTGATCCAGTGACACTGGTAAATCAGGAGACACTGCAATGAAGCCAGCTGAATCACAACCTCGTAAATACAATGCAAGGTAGCAATGGAAATCAGAGGCTTTGCCTATATGTTGGGTCTGATTTTGCAAAACTTTCAGTTCTGTATCTTACTCTTCAGTGTTTTCAAAGACAGTAACAAGGGACTTGTCAGCCAATAGATGTAGTGTGATTCCATTGTTCTCTATGCCAGACAATGAGAGAAAACTACTAGGAGATAATCCTGTGAAAATACTTGTGATTTCCAAGCATAAGAACTTAATCAAATACCTCTACTTCTGTCATCTGAAGTTCTGGGCTTGAACTTTCAGCAATGCCATAGTGCACACATCTTGTTGGTCTGTGGCCTCAGGAGACAGGACTTTCTATAAAGTAACAACCCAAAATTTAATTTACTTTGGGTCCTCTAGGACAGTGAGAGATTTCACTACCCAATTCAGCCATTTATGATCAAAAATATATCCTAGTTTCATTGTTTATGCTCTGCAAGTCTGTCACAGATTTCTGATTCTCCCTTCTAGTCCTACTAACCATGCCTCATGGTTTCACATTTTGCATGCAGCAGGCAGTCCTTTCCCCAGATCAGTGAACAACTGTATTGGCTGCCATTCTTAATTTCAGACAGTTCATTTGCTATTTCCCTGCTTGAAACCCAGAGGTTTTTTCCTCTATAAAGGAAACCAGGTGAATTCCCCAGCAGGTTTGGTGTAGTTCCTGTGACCAATAATTGCCTGCTGTTACTAGCATGCCCATTAAATTAACCACTGCATTTCCTCCTATTTGCATTTCAGACAGGAGTAACTTCCTTAACTGGAAGTATAATGCACAGAAAATTATTTAAATGAGCTGTTTTGGCTTCCTTTGGTATTTACCATATGTATTTGTGAAAATTGCCATTGCATCAATAAAAAATAAATAAAATAAAATTAAGACATTATCAGATTCATGCAGTCTTTTGTATGTATTTGCATCTTCCTTCACCAGTGTTTGCTATTGTACTGTGCAAACCAATTGTAAGGGGATTCAATTTATATAGTTGTGTCACATAAGCATGTACATATTTCTGGCAAATAGCTCTGAACATTTTCACACTTATATTGACTTCCCTTTTCTGGAAGTCCAAGCACTGGCTAATGAAAAGCCTCACAAGCAGGAGACACCAGAGAGGGCTGCCAAAGCTCCATTATGTAATGTTGTCTGGTTTTAGAATTGGTAATAGAGTGGTGTACACCAATTTCTAAAGGTTATGATCTGGAGATCTCAGTTTTTGAATTTTTTATATGCCTCTGAATTTGCCTTTCAGCTTCAGTTATGTCAATTCAAGACCTGACTGCCCAGTTTCCTGCCTTTCTGGAGCAGCTCAGCTTTCTGTTCCTGTAACCTCCTTTTCCCACACTGCACTGACTTCTGACTGACCTTGATCTGAGTTACAGGCCATTAGCACCATGGAAAATCAGCAACCAGGCATTCAGGAATGTCATCAGTGAGCAACAGGTCTGAAGTCAGTGGAAATTCCACTATTAGCTTTCCTGAGCTCCTGCAACTCTTTCTTTGATTAAAAGAGGGATATAATCTGCCTCATATGAATATTATACAGATCAATTAATCCTGTAGGCACTTAGAAGATTCAAAGGACTCGGTTATGGCTATCACAGTTTCCATTGCCAACTAGCAACAACAAAGCAATTTTAAACTAATTTATAAAACCTTCCCTTGCAAAGTGCTGCAGACAGCCACTTCAAGTACCCTTCAGACTCACCAGCATAGCTTGTTACTCTACATTTTCAGCATCAAAGTCACAGCTTAATACTTCAGCCCTCTTGTAGAAATTTTTATATTTATGAGAAGGGTGAAAATGAGAATTTTTTTTCAAGGTAATGGCCACTTCTTGATGTTGAATTGGCAACCTGGCCAAGTTGTATATGTGACAGGAACATAAAAGAAAATAAAGCCAGGCATGCCTGCTGTTAAAACAGTCTGGCTGTGGTTTTCTCAATTGAAGCTGCCAGGATTCATATTAAATCTGTGTTTTAGGCCCTGGGTTTCTGGTTCTCTTCCTAATTTTGAAAATGAATCATTGTGTGGCTAAGCACTCTGCTTTTAGCATCTTTTTTTTTCAGCTCCATAAATGGTCACATGAACTTGTCTCTGTGGTGGGCAGTCAATATCATGATTTATTATTAATTCCTTTCCTAACGAAATCTCTTTCACACATTTTCACTGAAACTGACCTCTTCTATATAATATCAATATACAATATGAATTTCAGCTTACATTAATTCATGAGAAGACATGTCTTTGCCATTGAGTAGGTCTGAAGAAAGCATCCCTGGCATGGTGGAAAGTGTTTGTCACATTCAACCACATTTTATAGCCTCTCAGTTAGTGACATAACCTTGTTCTAACCATGCTTTTTATTAAAATTACAGAACAAAATGTAGCTGCCTTAACAAGCACGCTGAAAAAAAATTACTAAACACCATCCAGGATAGAAACAGTCAATAAGGACACACTGGACATGAAAAAAGGCTCTGATTAAACAAAATCATCTGTGGGATCTTGTCATAGGAACCTTGTAAAGACCAGGCAGTTACTGAGTAGAGAGGGACTGGCCCTGCCCAGGCTGGAATTCCAAGAGCTCATAATTACTATTTCCTCAGAGCTTCTGTTTGTTATTTTATTGCATCCTAAATAATCACTTTTAAGTATGCTCAGATAAATCTAGAACTCTGAGATATGGAACAATTAATTTTGATAAAGAGACAATTCGAATATAAACTTTAAAACTGGAATTGAATCTGTTTTTTCAGAGTCATCATTGCTTAAATTATTTTAAAGTACACTTTGCCTATAATTTATTCCTTCACCTGCTAGTTTTGGATAACAAGCAAAATACTAAAGTAAAGAATACCTATTTGTCATTTCCAGTTCTCTTAACACCAGAAAGGAGGAATAAGGCTGATATTTATATAGGAACTCAGAGAGATCTCAGTATGATGAACAGGCTGCTACAGTAATGATTGCTAACACTTAAAAACCAAGAAAGAAGGCAAAAGAGTTAAGAACCCTCAATAACAAAAAGAACATTCTCATTAGGGAAGCCATTATAAAATGGCATGTCCAGGATTGCTGCAGTTCACAGCTGCACGCTTAAAAAGCGAGTTATTTTTAATTCTCTCCCTGCTTTCCAAGGCTGTCTCAAGTCTCTCTAAACAGGCAGCCCTTCACAGGATGCAAATTAGCAGGTTATAGCTTGTGTGACAGAAACTTATGTAGCTGAGTACTCTTTCATATCAAATGGCTTCGTTTCTAGGTGCTGAAATGAGGCATCAAGAATTAAATTAAGGCTTTATACAGAATGCAACAACAAAGACAAAGTTTAAGATAAAAAAGGCAAGAGCAGTGTTGTAAACAGTGCAAACACTTCAGATTCCAAATGATTGCTAGAAGTTCAGCAGAACTTTTAATAAGTAGAAGTCTATCCATCTTGTTAAACCAAAGGTATTAAAAGCATGGTCTCTAACTCAAACAGTTTCAAAAGGCCTATACAGTTAACTAGTTTGGGACCATGTGATTTTGGCTCAATCCTTGATACATCTTTATATCATCTACTTTGTTCCTTTTACTTTAATATTTGATACCACAAAAAAAAAAAAAAAATCATATTACCTGGTTTCAAAACCTTATGGAACTGAGAAGTATGATCTTCTGTGATTATTCTTAAGGCATGTCTTTCAGCTTCTACTGTAAGTTCACAGTACATGACAACCTGAGCACAAAATATTGCTGTGAAATTTTGAAAGATAAGTTTATAAAGCAACCACTTCTCAGCTTTAAAATCCCAGTAACTTACTGGTCACAGATTATCCATCAATGCTTCTGTTTAAAAGCAGGGATTTTAATAAATAAATAAGTAATTTAATAATGATAATAATAATAAATACAATTTTTAAAGGCATGGAGAATTAAACCAAAGAGCTAAACTGACTGAAAATAAAGGGGTGAATTTTAACTAATGAAAAAGAGTTTTTTCTTAATATTTTGGTGCTTTTTCAACAAATGCTGTGTATGGAAGTTTTTTTCTCTTCCTATAATATTTTTGGGACATTAGAAGAAGAGGAGCTCTTCAATAAGGATACCTTTCTATCTGAAGTTTGTCTCTTCCTCTTTCAGTTAGGCTGCTGAATGCCTAGATTCTACGCAGCTGAACTTAACAGTGATGTTGAATGCAGTACAACTTTTTAAAAATTAATTTTCTCTTCTGACTTTAGAAAAGTTAAGTAGGACTGACATTTAAGATTATTCATACCAGTAGATAATCATGATTTAAGCTTCTTATAAGAAGCAAAATGTTCTTTAACCTAAAAGAACCAGTTCTGTAGAAAAATTTTCCTGAAATGCTGGTAATATTTTAGAATTAGTATCTGACAAAATATTTCCAAATGCTGGCTAAATAATTTGAAACATAGTAGCTAATTGAAGGAATTCATCGTGTATGAACTTTGCTTACAACATCAACTTGCTGCAGATGGTAAAAATTATATCAAATCTGATTGGGGTAAGAACAGTGCAACATTTGGCAGCATAGTATGAGATTAAGCTGTGTTTGTCCATGACAATGTAAGTATTTTAAACTTTTCATGTTTTTTTACCAAGTCTTATCATGTGGGGTCTTCTGAGAATTCTATTCCTTAACACCACAGGGACAGGTGGCCAAAAAAATGGCATGTTGCAATCTAGAAAATTAGAATAGTTAGAAAGATGTTGGTTCAACCATACAAATTCTCTACATTTAAGACTGACCTTAGCAAAGCCTATCAATAATCAAGGACATAGTAGCAATGAAGAAAGAGGGAAATTAGAAGGGTAAAAATGGATTTTCAAGAACAGAATTAAAGAGTTTTAAGACCAATACCCAGAAGCCATGAAAATACATTTTGAAGATGACTGTAATAGAACCAACAGATCTTCTAAATCCCTACAAAGCAGTGAGGGGAGATAAGAATACTGCTGAGAAGTTAAATGACTTTTTACATTAGTTTCTACTCAAGAATTTTTGGAAGATTACTATGAAACCTGCTGTTTTCTGATATATAACAATGTGATGCTACTAAAGCCCTACATGCTGCAAAAAGTTTTCTGTAACTTTAGGCATAACAACCAAAATGTATGAAACTTCAAAATTATATCCCCTCAATTTTTTCCTTATTGCAAAGAAAGAGAAGAGAGAAAAAAATAGTGCTTCATATATTTAGGAAATGGAGCTAATGATAATGAAGTTCATTGTCTCTTTCAAGGCTTTCTGTGTCATTAACTTATCTTAAAAAAAAAAAAAAAATTACTTTTTCACAATTTCTCTCAAGTACCTTGAGATTGCCATATTTTAAAAGGGAAAAAGAAAGCTTCATAAGCCAATCACTTGTTATGGTTAATAGAATTTTAAAAACCCCAACAGCATTTCTTTAGACATTCAGAAATTCTGATTCCTTATGAAACAATATTTAATATCTTCCTGTATATGTGGGAGAAAGCAGGATCAAAACTTAACAGGAAAAAAAAAGTTTAGGATAATACAGACTACTGTCAATATACAAAAGGGATAAAATGATAGACGGAACTTTCTCGTTGTAGCTTCACTTGTTCTCTCACTGAGCTGGGAGGGCAATGAAACAGAAATCTGAGAAGTGCAGCAAAAACTTTCCATTATTTGGGTATAAGGACAACCATGAAGAATTTAGGGGGAGAAGATACTAGATGGATGAATACTACAAAAACAAAATTTATCACTGACAATCATGCTGGAGGGAACTACCTGAAAAATGTGTGGTACCATGCAGCTGTCTAAATTAACCATATCTCAATTAACCAGTGGAGCCCTAACAATCCTACAGGTTTCTTAGCAGAGGTCATCATTAATGTGCTATTAAAGTGATTTGTGATTTGTGATTTGTCACATGGCAATATGTGACAACAACTTGAATTATGACAAATTATGTCCATTATGAATGGACAATGTAACACCTTTGTTGAACTCAATATTTTTCCAGAATACTGCCCATAACAAAAGTATACTTTAAAAGAGGATGTGGAAAGCAGTTGAAGAGCAGAAAGAATAAGCATAAAACAACAAATAGGTTCAGATATGTAAGTAATGAATAATGATGTTAAATCGAAAACTTTTCTTTTTTCTGTTATAAACAAGAATAAGAGATATTCAGTTTGTAAGTGAAAAATAAGAATCTGAAAAAATAAAGCAACTTTTTATATATACTATGAACAAAATCATAAAATGCTTCACGAATAGAAATAATTAATTCACAGAAAAAAAATTGAAAGTATAGGGAATGTGTCAATCAAGACCACTTAATGTAGTTAGCAATTTTTAAAGAGATATTTATTGTTAGCTTTATGTTTTAACTCGGGCTGTAACTGTAAGAACAGAACAGGAGATTTTTTTCAGATTACTCTGCCTCAGAGGGATTTTAAATTTCTCTCAAGTACCTTGAGTCAGCCACATAAGCAGACATACACGACCTTTCATGGTCATTTCTACATTCCGGTGTTTCATTGCAGCATATAAATAAAAACTGATGGAGAGGAAAATCAGAAACACGAGATAGAAAATACAGCAGAAATATATTTATATTGAACAGTAGTATCTGTCATTTTACTGAAGGAAAGGTAGTTCCTTTTTTACAGAGCACATGAAAGTTAGTGTCTTTCATCATGAGGAAGAGAGGACGAAGTGTGATAAATTATGTGTGAGAACAGAGCTGGAACTTATCAGGTTCATAAGGGAAAAATTAATTTTATCCACCTGACATTTAATTGTGTTAGACTGTTTATCCTACCTTTTCGTGTATTTCACTATTTCTCACAGCATTCAAACCTCATATGTTTAAAAATAATATTTAATGTACCAAGTCCCAATCCAAAATTCCCTAACCTTCATTGTTGTTGTATAAGAAAAGCAGTTATTGCATCCAAAAACTCGTAACCATACTCCATCAACAGGAACCTTCTTTCCAGATAAGAACTTTGATAGTACAAATTCTTTCTTCTACATCCTAACACTTTTTCTTTTAGTTAATATCTGAAAAGCCAATCTGAGATACAAACCTTTTGGAAAATAAAGTCTGTAAGGCACTCCAAGATTCAGAACTGTACCAGTTTTGTGATTAGTTTTGAACTCACTTCTCCTTTAAGATCAATTCACCCATGGATTGTTAAAAATCCCCAGACTCAAAAGTTCTCCTCAGAGCTAGAGCTGTAAGGCTTAACTATGCAGTAGTATTTTCTTAAAAGATACTAATGAATCAATGTATTTTTTATTTCTGTTTCAGTAATATATTAATCTAAAATTTGATAATAAATCATGTGAGTAAATAGTCAGTAGGTATTTACAATTTATACACCTGTAGTTAGTACACTAAATGACTGGTGAAATACAAAACAGCAGTCTGGTCAAGAGCTTATTGTAGATGTTTTTATCATGGATCAAAAAAGCACCAAGGTTCTGCCTGCAATTTTCTACATATTTCTATGTAATTTCCTATTTTCTAAATAGGGAAGCAAACACGCTGCTCTTATCACTTAATGCTTCCTCAAAGTTGGAGGATAGAAAGGTTTTTTATCAGGCATTGGAAAGCACATATAGTATGTGAAGAGGATCTGTGATATCACACATAAAGTACTATACTCAGAAGAAATTAAAAGGACAATCTAAAATTTTATCTCTAATTATCACTTTTAAATGTTCAATATAAACATTTTATGTAGTGTACTGAAGATTACAGTCTTCTCCACTAGCACAGAAATATATATGCTCACACCCACTAGCTCTCTGCTTTGTTGCAAGCTATGAATAGTTAAGCATTTGCTGTGATTTAGCTAATGTCCTTTTACCATATAAAATGCAATCCAATTCATTGTGTATGTGCTTGAAAGGGAAAGAGACACAATGATTTGGTACTAAGCCTTTTTTCTTCATTTCATATTGCTAAAGCTGTCTCTGGAGAAATAAAGAGGTTTTTCCCTCTTATTTCTTATAATGGGATTCTAATGAGAACTTTAATTAGTATCATGATTTTTTTCCTTACTTCTAGATTTTAAAGCAATCATGCAGTATTTCTCAGTCATGATTTTCTATTGTATCTCTATCATCTTATTTCTCTAAGATAATTTTCATAATACTGTTTTATTTCAGATTTTGTTAACCCATTTTATTGTCATGATAATTGGAATCAAAATAGACAAGAGTCATCAGATTCTTGTTAGTAGCTTGATTGTCTATCTCCAACAGGAATATTTTCTAAATTACAGATGTGTGTAAAGATTCTGGTAGAAAGGCCTTATCTCTATTCCGTGTGTGCATGAAGTGGTCATAGCAAGACAAGCTACTCCTCCTCCCTTTAGTTATCTCTTGATTTTTTACCAAAACTACAAATAATTTCCAAATGTTTTGGAAAAATCCTTTTTACCTTCTTTCCCATCTTGCTGTTGTTGGGGGTTTTTTTCCCCCTCAGCATGTGTGATTTCTTTTAAAATTAAAAGAAAATCTTTTTACCAGAACACATCTTTCTGATGCAAAGCCAGCTTGAGGTAACTTCTTGACATTTATTAAAAATCTCACATTTAATGGACCTAGTCCTGTAGATGTCACACACTTTTTTGACAGCCTGGAATATTATTCCTTTTGTCCTGTAAGATATGAGCCTGGGAGATATGAGATATGCAAAATCACCATTAAAAACCTCTATATTTTTGTCGTTTCTTTTCTGGAATATGTGTTTCCTAGTCATTAAAATAAAAATAAGCAATTACCAGTAAGTCCATGAAAAACAGTACAGGGAAGCAGATTTTCCAGTGTTTTATTGCAACGTTAGAAATCCTGTGTACCGTTTTCCACAGGGATGGAGCAAATAAAAAATAAACTGAAGTTGGTAATTAGAGAAATTTAGCTGAAACTTGTTCAGCTTATTAAGCATTTAATTTTGTGTAGAAAGTGAGAAATCATTAGCACTTTTATTATCCTGAGTGTAAAAACCCAAACACTTCTGGAAAGGAGGCTGTACAATTGTCTTTAAGAGATCTGGTATTCGTGTGCTTTCCTGGAATGTTTATGTAGTCTAACTAAATCTGCAGTTTGACTTCCACAATAAAACTACCAATTGGCAACAGAAAATGCACGGGTGGTTTAAAAAAGTCTCAAGTTGTTCCTTGCTCTTCACTGGAAAACCAGGCTTCTGTTTCTGTTCTGAGGGTTGGAGTGACTCTGCTGTAAAAGGTTTTTCTGGTAAAACTCTGTTTAAAGGAGGGGCAGAGAGGATCAAATCTGGCATCCTCCAGCAAGAAGGACCTGCCCTTGCTGAGTGATGTTGCCATCCTCCCTGCTGCCCTGACCTCTCAAGAGACTCCATTTGTCTCCCTGCACACAAGAGCTGGTCAGACCTGAGCACACCTGGCCTGGGCTCCTTGGGGGAGCTGCCTTCACGTCTAGGTGGGAGAGCCATGTACACATCATATAGATCTCTTAGTCCCAAACAATAATCAGGAGAATGAAATAATTTTTAAAGTACAGGAAAGCATTTAGAAAACTCAAAATGTGGCAACAGTATAAAGTTCTAATTTAAATTATAGACCTAGCTATTTCAGGTAGATACATGTTTTGAGATTGTAAGAAAGAGTGTATGAAGACTGAAGTTTTTCTCTTGATAAAAAGTGTTTATCATTTGAACTGCAGAAAGAAGCAAGCTTGTTAAATGTGTGCATTTCTCACCATTACTCTGCAACTCCCAAAGTCACACATCAATTCAACTGCTCTGATAGAAATAGCTCCCATGTCTCCTGATGCAGAGTCTGGTATCCTGTCCTAGAAGTCCAAACCCCCTCATTTAATAAGGTGTCTACAGAAGTTTATTCCTTCAGATCAGAAATTTGAACTTAGTCCAAGCATCTAATACCCTGAAGATACTAAATCCGACTGCATGGGTCCATCTTATTCAAGTGTAACTTTTGTTTCTCAGCAGAGTAAACTAAAGGAAAATTGGATGTGCTGCCATTTACAAAACATTACTAAATTGAACTTGTTTTGTGGTCTTCAGTAAAAAGTACTGTCACAGTTGGCTCTTTTAAATGCATCAGCAGACAGGAAAAGAATTTCAGGAATTCACAGCTGTTTTGAGGAGGGAGATATTGAGGAGGTAAACAACAAAATACAGTTGTCTTAGTGAAGATGTGTTTTTTCACTGCCTACCTTTGTGACCATGCAGAGCCCCTCTTACCTAAAGCTGCCACAGAGGTCTCTTCAGCTTGCACACATATTTCACTTTAAAAGGGGAAAATAAACAGAGTTAAAAGCTTTTCCTTCAGGTATTTCCCTCTGTTCTTTAGACGCAACCACTCGCTCACGATTCCCTGCTGCAGTTACATTCATGGCATTGCAAGTGTGCACCAGGAGCTGCACCTTGCAGCTGCAGCAGATTGTGAAAGGTGCAGGTTTGGTTGTCACAGCAGGATGAAACTGCACATGATAGCCACAAGCACATCCCTGCTTGCCATCAGATTGCTGGCACAACGAGGAAGGAACATCAGAGCACAGTATGTACTGATGGTGAAGCTGAGGCAAGGCCACTGTCCTGCAGTTTGCAGTCATTTTCCCCAGTGAGTTTTCCAGTTTGCTAGTTCAAAGTTTCAGTGTGCTTGGGCCTCAAACTCTCCTTGTTAGGAGATTATTCCACCACGGAATGTACTTTGTAGTCAGAGTTTAGTCCTATTTTTCCTCTTTATAACCAGAAATTTATTATTTTTCTCTTGACTATCTTCTTTGTTATATTATTTAATCATAAAATATACAACCATTCTTAGTGCCTCTAATTCTGGCAGGGAGTTTATTCTCGAGTGCATCATATCATATCTTCCTCCTAAAAAATGGCCTACAACAGTATAAAATGTCATTCACAGATATCAAAAGTCATTGTATGGACCCACTGATTTCAGAGAATTTTATGTGAATTAGACCTTTAGAGAGGTTGATTGTTCTGCCACAGAAATCATCTGCAAGACTGATGTTTGACAGGATCAAGCCAACAGACACATTATTTTGCTGCTCTACAGCCCAGTGCCTTTGCTGACAAAAATTGATTAATATATTTGGGTTTTTTTTCATACTACATTGCAATGTCATAGCTAATCTATGCCCCATCTGATCTCTAAATCTCTTCCAACATGCCTGTCTACTAAAATCTCTTCTCTGCTGACTATCTATATGTTTGAATTATCTTTCTCTGGATGTATTATACTGAATTTGTGCAAGTTAAATTTTAATTTCCTTTTTCTTCCCTACTCTGAATTCTTCTTGGCATTTCTCTTCCTTCGTTACTTCTTACCACCTTTTAAAATTATAAGGAGCAGTATATTTTGGTACTACTCTACAGACTATTCAACTAAACTCACAACCAATTATTATACAAGAAAGTATTTTAGTTTATCAGCTGTTAGGAATAACTTTTAGGCTTTTGTGTGCTTTGTGATATTCCATAATTCACTGCCTTTTAACATTTCCCTCCTGAAGGAATCTGGTCTCCTCGACAGGAAGCCTTAATTGGAGAAGAATCTGCAGAGTTAAAAAAGCTGGTTCTAATAGGAGTCAGATTTTACAATGAGAAGGTTGAAATGTTGCAGAGAGAAAGTGGCTCATTACCAGAAAAAATGTCTGAATCCCAAAGGGTATGTATTTTCCTTAAAAAAATGAATGTTGTCAGGAAAGAAAACTCATAATTTATTATCAACAGTTAATAGTAGCTTTCCTGAAAAATGCCAGTGAGAACATAAACAAAATGTATTTATTTTCCAGAATTTTACTAAACTAAGAACTTTTCAGATTGTAGGTTACATTATTATTATGATTATTATTATTCAAAAAGGTTAAATTATTAGTTTCCTTATATTTAACTTTATGCATTGTTATACTTATGTGTAACTTCAAAAACATACAGTAAGATCACTTCAAGTCTTCCCTGGCATTAGTGGTGTTAGATGAGGTTAAGAATGGAGCGTTTTCCACAATTGTCAGCCTTATATTTCTATTTGGATGCCTGAGATTTCTGCTTAGATGTCTGCTCCCTGAGTCTGATTTCAATTATTTTGTCTAATTTAGACAAAATTTGTTGTGTGGTCTATTTTTTCATTATAAAAACCAGAAACTCCTGCCGTATTTATTTTAGAGTAATATAACATCATCAGAACATCTATTTAAAGATAAGAGGCATGTTAATTTTTTCCAAGCCTTACTTTTGGTGCTTACTCAACAATATTAGCATTCTAGGATGTACTGGACTAATGATACTATCTTGTCCATCCTAGAAGGACACAGGTATTCCAGAAAAACTTCAATGAAATACTTTAATATCTCCTACATGATGCTATTAATTAGATCATCTTAGTCAGGACTCTTCATATCCTTTCTTTACACCAAAGATTCAGTTTTGTTGCTAAGAAAAAAATACAGTTCCTGTTACCAAGAAGAGTTACTGCAGCAGGACATAAGGAATGTGAGTCTTCATTACTTGTGTGTTACCTGGCCTTCACTTTCATTCTAGCTCATTTGGTTTATCACTTGCTTTTTCTCCTACATCACAGAAGAACATCTTTGAGACTGGGGCTGTCATTCACTCTGTGCACTTTCCAGCACACTGGGGCACTCCTTTATTTGAGACTTCTTGGCACTTCAGCAAATAAGCAGGATGTGCTGACAGGGCTGCAATTTCAGAGTACCTGCATGAGGGTGCTGGAATCAAGAGCTAAGGCAAGTACAGAAAGGAAAAACTTTTTAACCAGGGTGAGGTCTGGAGCATCCACAGTTATGTCAGAAACCAGGGAAAACAAGGAGAGAAACAGGAGGAACTTGGCACCAGAAAATTAGAAGCAGGCAAAACTGAAAAGATTTAACACCTGCAGTTAATGGCTGGCACTAAAAGGCTCAGCATCAGAGTAAGGAAGGAACTGTACAAGGAGGTCTCAGTGAATTATAACATTGCTTATCTGCAATATTCATTGCATATGGTCTGTCTACTTTCTGAATGTATTAGTTGATAGTACAGTGTCAATACCTATTAAAGGAAAGTAACAAAGCCAACCAAAAAAAGTCATTCTACCCAAAAAAACCCCAACCATTCCACTGCCCTGGCACCCCTCAAAAGTCAAAACAAGAGCAAAAGTATCCTTCAGAAAATGGATCATCCAGAGCTTACAAGGCAAGAATCTGTAACCACCAAGGTGAGGTCAGGAAGACATTCAAGGTATTATCATCTTGGATTTTCCAAAGAAAACATTCCCTTTCTCTGCATGATTCCATAAGTGGAATTTTTCAAGAGTAGGATCACCCTACTCCACCTTACACCTTAATTTTTGTATGTGAAAGGCTGCAGAAGACCGGAATAAGAAATGCTGGCAAATATATTTTCTTCAAGGTAATGACAGATCAAATGGATCCTTGCACTGCCAGTAACACCTGCTAGGAAAAGTACTTTACCAATTAAAAAAACCCTAATGTAAGGCTGTTGTTATTTAATAATAAATAATATTTTCTTCTGGATAGTCTGCTAAATGCTCTACAAACATGCTAACATGCTCTTTTCCCTTTTCTCTATGGACATGAAGATGTTTTTTCCACTAGAGTTTTTGGGGCCTTTTTACTCCTTTAATCAGGCACCATTTCCAATTCAGCTACTGTGGATATTTTGTTATACTGCATTCTTACTATGAAGGAAAAGAGAAATTTAACTAGAGATATAGACTGGCTAAATTAAGAAACATTTGTCATTAACATTTATTCTCAGGGCTGAGTAAACTGAATTATTATTGGAGCAGGCATTCCAGGGATATTTATGCAATGATTTCATAAGCAGGCTGGTTTGGGTATTTTTTTAACTGATGTAAGATTTATTCCTACATTTACACGTGTCCCATCTCACAGAAAGACAAAGTTCTCTGCTTCTAATAGTATGAATCCATAGCACTGCAGAATATACTGGGACTGCTACAAAGTTTTGTCAACACGGCTATCATAAAAAAATCCAAAGAAAATTGTTAATCTCATTTGGAAAGAAGTCATCTGCCCATTTTTAGAATTATTCTTATTTATCAAGCCCAAGATTATGAACATTTTTTAATATTTACATAGCTAAAATTCAAGTTAAAACATTCAACCCTCTTCTAAAAATGGAAATAAGAAAAGGGCAATAATTTATATTGGCTTGCATTTAAGAATTCTTTTAAATACATAGAAGATACTTCTTTCTATTTTCTCTACGATCTCTGAAATCTACTTCACATGACTCTTCCTTACTGAGCAGCAAGCCTTTTCTCAATGCTTTATTGCATTACAAGTTGTTGGCTCTTTTCAAATGCTCTTTCTCTTATATTCTGCATAAGCTGTCTTCTGCAGAACAGTTGGTACAAAAGGGAACTGAAGAGGTCTGAAAAGACAGTTAATTGTGCTCTGAACAGATCAATTAATTCTGACTGAATAGCAAAAGATCTCAGAAACCCTGCATTTTAAATAGATGGTTTGTGAGATGTTTACTGGGTAAGTATATATCTAGGCCTTCTCTGTCCTTTTTATAGACAAAGATCCTTAGATATTACTGTAACACAAGCAAGCAGGAATAGATGAAAATATTTAAATAGTAATATAATAGCTAATCCTAAAAGGGGAAATATATGATAGACAAATAGAAAAACATTAATTTGAATTATCTCTTTAGTCTTTGGGCTTATATGAAGTGGCCACTGAAAATTGGATTTTTGCTTCTTTAGGTTGAACTATAGGCTAAAGATTTATGCATTTTGTCTTAATCTGATTTGCCATTCTTGGTATTATCATTTTCATCAGTAATAACGGCATTAATTTTATGTTTTAATTTCATTATTCCAGGTTTTAAAATGTGGTATTTCTGTTTCAAAATATGTAAAAATACAGCAGAAATAAAATTGTATTAATTAATGTTCACATGTAAAATGTTTGCTATATATTTCTGTGGATTATGTTTCAGTCTCAGATACACTAGATTTCAGATGCCCCTCAAGCTACTTCCAAATCACTTTTGAATTACTCTTTAACAACCTTGTATTGACTCTGTATTTCTGATAGTTGTTGGTATAGATATTCTTTTATAAACAGCAATGTCATAGTTGTTGTTTTATTAATGTAAAAACACAGCTCTGGGCATGGATTCAATATATTCAGTTAGGCCATCAGACAGTGGACTGATTGTGTTTGATGCATTCCAAACATGAGCAGGCTGCCATACGATCCCCAAGTACCTTCATGCAAACCAGCAAATTAATCCTGATTAATCCTGGTAGATGGTTTTTGGCAACCACCAGAGCAAACTCCATAAATGTTTTCAAAAGAGAAGAAAGAATTAGGAGACAGGGAGGAACATGGAGAAGTAAGAGTGGAAATAAGCATTGTAGTGAAATACTTAAGTGAATCAAATCACAATGGTTAGTGCAGGAAGCAATGTCCTTTGTAACCGTTCCCTCTGGCAAATTCACAAAATCAGGTACAGTCTTAAAGTTAACTCTACCACTGAGGAATGGTTCTAGAAGAAAGTATGGTTCCAGTGTCCTTACGTACTGGTTTGAAAGCAAAGCCAGTGAAACTCCAAGTCAGAAATACAATTTAATAGAGAACAAGCAATAAGAAAGGTAAAAATAAAATAAGATAAATGCAATAGTACACAAAAGGACCACTGACAGAGTCAGAATGCAAACCTGACACCCTGCTGGTCAGCATGTTGGAAANCTAGAGTTACAAGAGATAAAGAACAATATCTCCCAACCAGTTTCAACAGATGAAAACAGAAAACACATTTTTGGTTACATTTTTCAACCCAAGACACCTTATGAACCGCATTTATCTGGGTGATCCTTTTTTTTTCCATTTTTGTCTTGTCCACAGGAAAGACTAACTTATTTTCCATTTCCTGTGGACTGTTTTCCTTTTTTCTCCATTATACTCAAGATTGTTTCTTGTCAAGTCATCTACTTTTGGTCTCCAACTATGCTGTTTGCACTGAGATTTACAATATTGTCTCAACTGCTTGAAAAGAACTTATAAATAGGGAACTGCAGTCCAGTTCTTATTTTCTGTAGCAAACGCTGGACTAAGAAAAACAATATTGTGAAAATAAACAAAAAAATGTTATTTAAACTTTGAATTATTTTAATAAGATGATGTAATAAGACCCAAGTAAGAAAATTTAACAAATCTAAAATACTGTAAGTATTTTAATCTGGTTCATATACATAGCCCTATGTCTTCATTCCAAAACCTGCTGGATACATGGTATTCCAGCAAATCATAGCTGGTATATGCACATAAATACCTGGGAGAGTTCTGCTGGAAAAGAAATGAATGAACTGGGAAGTGGAATCTTTGTAAATTATCTAGATTCATGACAGCAACTAGATTAATAGAACTTTTTGACTGCAAACGCATTGACTATAGCTATTCAGTTAAACTTCTGATAGCCAACTAGAACTGGAAAAAGGAAGTAATATGGTGAAAAGAACTTTTGAAATATTGATGTTGAAAGTAGGGTAGAGTTCTTTATGGAAAGGTGGGTAGATTATTAAATGAACAAAAGAACTATCTTGCATAGAGCCCTGCATTTCAGCACTGAAGGGAAAACTGACACATCAAATTTGTACAACAAAAGAAAAGGGTTTATCAGTTTCTAAATGCATTATATAAGGATGATTGTTAATGCTTGGAAAAACTACTGTAGTTAAAGGAAAAATAGTCTTAGCATAAAGAGCCTAAAAATAGCCAAGTTCAGCCAGATAAAGCATTCAGAGAAAATGAAAAGCAGTAGAAGTCTGTTCAAATATTCAGAGCTTTCTTCGGCTTATACATGTATACAAGTTATACTAAATTTGTATATGTTATCTGTGAGGTTTTAATATTGTTTTCAATTGAAAAATTGCTGTAAAAATTTCAACTATTGATGTATATAATACCCTACAGAAAATGCCTCATCATTAGTTGCACACAGAAAAGCATGACACTTAATTGGGGAAAGGGAATGTAACTTCTGTGTTTTCCTCAACACATGGGACCTGGGACTTGAAGGTCATCTTCTACAATGGCCTAGAGCTAGAGCACTCACTTGTTAAGTAGGAGACACAGCTTTTCTTCCACTGGGAAAATACGTTTATTGCACACTAAGTTCACTATTCCTGAAATTATATCATTCTCTTCAGCCACTGTAAAATTTAAGATACAGAGCACATTGTTTAAGACAAGGATCAGAATACCTATCCCTCACATTTTCAAATCCTAAGCACTGCAATGCTTCCTTCCACGAAAGCTGTTCCTTCTATTCCAGCCAGTACTGATTATGGCTTGTGAACTAAGGCATTTTTCAGGAAGTGACAGATCTGCATCTGGAATACCCAGAATACAGGGGTTGTAGGCAAACAAGTGGATTTCTTTCTGATGGTTTCTTTTATGAAGAATTATCACTATTTTATCTTCCTTCTTAAAAAAAGAAAAATAATAAGTCCATCTGTAACTTCTTACACCTCAAACTGTGCAACAAGCCTTGTCGGTGGCTGCCTGTTTGTGGTGAGCTGACCCTGACAGGCACAAGGTTTCCAAGAAGCCCCTCTTATCAGGTGGAGAAAATATCATAGAAAGCTCATGGATTGAGATAATGACAGATGAATCACTTACTAATAACTGTCTTGGGCAAAATAGGCCTTACTTGGAGAAAAAATAGTTTAATTTATGGACAATTATTTGTAATAGACTAGAAGTGTGAAAAATCAAATCACTTTCCCCTTACCCCTGCATTCTTCCCAGATTTACCTTCCCTTTAGATCTCTCTACGTTCTCCCTCTGCATGGCTCAGGGAGATGGGAAGTGAGGACTGTGACCACAGTCCTTTCTCTGTGCTGCTCCTTCCTCCTCATGCTCTTCTCCTGCTGCAACTTGGGATCCCACCCACAGAAGACACTCCCTGAAATTCATCAAGTGCCCTTCCCATGGGCTGCTTTACACAAACTGTTCCTTGCACAGGGTACAATCTTTCAGGAACAGGCTGTTACAGTTCCCCACAGGGTCACAAGCAGTGCCATCAAACTTGCTCCAGCGTGGACTTTTCTCCCCAGGTGCATGTGGGGCACCTGGGCATGCATCCACAGGTTCTGCCAGGAGTCTGCTCCTGTGTCGGCTTCCCAAGGGGTCACAGCCTTATTTAGGCTTTACTGTTCCAGCGTGGGGCCCTCAACAGTCTGCAGGTGGATCTCTCCTCTCCTGTGAACCTTCATGGGCCACAGGTGGACATCCTGCTGCACCATGAGCTGCACAAGAATCCAGCTGCAGCATCTGGAGCATTTCCCTCCCCTCCTTCTCCACTGACCTTGGTGTTTGCAGGGCTGTTTATCTCACACAGTCTCACTCCTCTCACAGGTGCTGCACAGTGATCTTTACCCTTTCTTGAATATGTTATCTTAGACATTACAAGAAGTAATGTATGAATATTACTTCTTGGCTCTACTTTGGCAAGCAGTAGATCTGTCTCCAAGGCAGCTGGAACTGTTTTTGTCTGGATGGTGGCAGCTGCTGGTGTCACAGAAGCCACTCCTGCACCTTTTCCACTATCAAAACATTGCCATGCAAACCAAATCTATTTTTAAAATAATTACTCTGAGGGCTGTTCTTAAATTCTAGAACTGCCTTGAACTTGGGTGCTGTAAGTGCCAAGGTGCTCAGATTGGGACAATACTGTTTTGGAGCAGATTTACAGATGCATGAAGAATTTCTTCACAAAAAGGGGCAGAAACACATGGAAAAGTACAGTGACTTAAATGCAAGAAACAATAGTATGATTATAATCGGAGTAATTTCTCTTAAAAAACATTTCATTTTAATGTAACCTTTACAGTAAGGGAACTAATCCAAGCAACAATCAAAGAAATCTGCAATTCCAGGGCAAAGAATGAAGAAAGAAAACTGCATTCCCTTACCAATTCCTTTCTTTGTGTTTGTTTTCCCATCTTGTTTCCCTTTCTCCTCACTTCCTTAACTCTAGCCCTGATGTCCCTTCTGTTTTATTCTACAGATATTTCTATTTGAGCCTTTCTTTGTCTTTTTCTTCACATTCAAGTCTTTATCAACCAACCACAAGTGTTCTGCAAAATGCTCCAAGCTTGAGGGACAGTAACAATCATTTGGACATCTCCCCTCTCGTAACTTCTCCACAGGCACATAGATCAGTGTCCTCTTCATGCTTCTCAGCAACAGAGTATTTATGAAATACATTTTCTGTGTCATATAGATAGAAAAAGAGAGATGATCTCAACATAAAGGTGATTGAAAAGTACCCAGGGTGATTAAGGCTCAGTAGTGCTTGAATGTTTCCAAGCAGCTCTGACCCAGAAAGGAGAGCTGGTCCTTCACAACTTCATGGAAGGCATAAGACTTTATTAGTCAGTGAAATTTGTAAAACACAGTATGTAGTTATCTAGGCTGGTACTGATTTCAATAACTAGTTGGATTTAAAAAGGAAATGATAAAATAATGTAAAAAAAGACTCTGAAAAAAGGCATTCCTATTTTCAGGGATGAGTGGCTCATAATAAAGAGTTATATAGGAACCTACCAAAACAAAATTTGTAGAGCTCAGTGGAGTATGAATAGGAACTTGGAGGGGAAAGAAAGGACACAACTGGATAACACAATATTTTCAGAAGAAAAAAGTGAATGAAGGTTGTTCTTATCAACGAGGAAAGGGCAGGAGGGAAGTGGGAAGTGGGAAGTGG
>VXBR01005788.1:742344-876550 GCA_013400215.1 Cisticola juncidis | reverse complement strand
TGTGAATACTTTGCTTGGTAAATGAATTTTTTTTTCCAGTTTTCTCCAAGGAAATATTTTTCCAAAGCAGTTTAGGGAGGGGCTGCTTGAATTTGCTTGCTAAAGGGACCCCATTTGGAGATTTCTTCCCAAATTTGCCCTAAAGCAGGACAGCAATGCTCTTCCTAACGTAACCCAGGATACTAATAAGCTTCTTGGCCATAAGGGCCCTGCTGGCTCAGGGATAGCCTGTTGTCCACTGGGACCACCAGGACAATGGGACCACCAGCTCTTCTCTGCAGAGCTGCTTTTCAGAAGATTAGGCCCCAGCCTGTGCTGGTGCATGGGGTTACTTTTCCCCAGGTGCAGGACACTGCATTTACCTTTGTTGAATTTCAGACTTTCTTCTCTGCCTGTTTCTCCAACCTGTTGACGCCCCACCCCCTGAAATAGCTCACTTTAAAGTCTGGCAAGCATTTCACTTCAACTATCTCCATGGGGAATGAGAAGGGTGATGGAATTAGAAGTGAGGTAGGAAACCACTTTCCCACTTTATTATCTTGCTGATAGGAGGCTGGTGAGATCTCCCTGGTTTGAAGAGCTGAGTGTGTACAAGCCACATGGAAATTGAGCAACTCTGTGCAGGCAGGTAAGAATGCCATCAAACAGAGAAGAAATCGTGGCCTCGGGAGGAGCCCACATGCACACACACAGGCAGCTACTGCAAGGGAATCAGGACCCACCAACCAGCAAAGAAGCTCACAATGCATAGATGGCCTTAATGGAAACAGCAAAAGGGAAAGTGTGATAGCTGGCCTGTGCAGCATGAGCAAAGGAGCACTTTGCAGATGCTAAAGTCTTCCTTCACAGAGTTTTTAACCTGGGAGTCTGAACTTCTAACCCAGAAAGTTATTTTGGGTGTTGAATATGCTGCAGTGACCACATGTGCCTTGGAGAGGGCCAGCTGGCATACCAACCTAGATATGCTGTAGTGAAGTCTGTGTTCAACTGCAGAGGCTGGTTGAGGAGGCCTTGCAAGGCAGAAGGGCCAGCAATGAATATGCGAGAAATTTTATAAAAGGCAAAAGAAATTAGCATGGAAAACTGGCTGGGTAACAAAATTTTAAGAAAGGAAGACCTGAGGTTATGCACAGAGATTGCTGGCATTGGGGAAAGGTAGAAGAAAATAAACTTGCTCTTGTTAGCACTAGGCTGAAAAAGAATTTTTTAATGGAAGAGTTTGGTTTTTCTTTCCCAGTCCGCCTCGGCACTGAGGTTTGGACTCACAGGAGATAGATCATCACCAGCCTCCCTAGAGCAGGAGAGTCCTGGCAGAGGTTGCACCTGTTCTGGGTCAGAGCTGAAGAAACAGTTCCAGGCTCCTGCCCTCACACAATAATTCCCCAGGAGAAGAACGCTGGGATGCTGGCACAGCTGGGTAAACACATCTACCCATTGCTCTATTCCAACAGGATCTAACACTGAACCTTTGGCTCAAATGCAGTGGTCATGGCTCCTCTCAAGGAAATGGGGATCCACCAGCTCATTCTGGCTGTGCATCCATTGAACCCTGCTTTTTCTGTGGCCAAAAAGTGCACTTTATAAGCCACTTGCTTATATGCTCTCAGTGCTCTTATTTTCCTACAGAAGTTTTCACCTGACTCTTTATTAACCAACAACTACTGCTCTCAACCATTCCCATAGAGGTTTATCCATCCAGTATAAACTTGCAGTATTGGGATGAGAAATCAACCACCTCTATTAATGTTTACCTTTTTTTTAGCACATTTTATCAGTATTATTAATTTGCACACAGAAAGAGGATATTGCTCTTTCACTCCAGACACTAAAAATCAGTAAAACACAATTCAGTTTTTGGCAGGCCTGGAACAAGACTAGCTTCAATTAAATTGGCCTAGATTTAAAGCAGTAGGCTCATGAGCACGCTTTGCCCTTATGGTGTTTCTTCAGTTTCTTCCAAACGTTACGCAGAAAATCTAAGAAAATACTGGGGGTGGGGGAGTGATATATGCTATGATGAAATTGATACAAAGATATTGTTAGAAGTGGAGGAGGTATCTTCCTGCTTGAGAATGACTGCTTTCCACAAGCAGGTAAACCACTATTGAAGCCTGCTTGTAAATGAAAGAGTATCAGAGGGCTGCCTGAGGTTTCTGGGAGACACCAGCCCCACAGAGGACAAAGAGCTCTGCTACATCTGCTGATAATAAAGGACAAAGAACTGGCAGGATGAAGCTGTACTGTACTGGGATATCAGCAATGAAACAGATTTTCCCCATCAGATAAGATGAAGACAAGAAAACAGAATTATAAATGCAGTGAAAAATGAGTAGAGGAGGCTAAATTTCTCACTATTATTTCTTAATAGGCTTTCACCTGTTGCATCTGTGAACATGAGCATATCTTTCACTCCTGCAAGGTTTATCAACTTAATTTGGCTGCTTATGAAAGACCCATTGGCCCTGAACATCTCTGCAAGTGGTATCCACTCTGCTTAGCTAGCAGCACAAAGCACTTAGCAAAAAACATTATCCTTTTCAGTGTTTATGTTCAGCTCAAGCACGTCTTAGCCCTTTTATTGTCTGTATGGTTGAGGCCTACAGGTACCCTGTCACATAAAAGACATACTGTTTATTATTCCAGTGTTAACAAAGTACTTGAGGGGAACAGTAATCTATTTTCTGTGGGGTGAAGAACCCAACCAAAGCAAGTATGGCAAGAACTGCCAGCTCCAATAGCAACAGGAGGCTCTTTTAAATCTCAACCCATTGCAGAGGCATCCCCACGCAAGCCTTGTGCCAGCAGTTGTATCCCTCTAGCTGCGTCTTAAAGCACAGCTTTGAACTTGCTATGCTACTTTGCTCACTCTGCTATTCTTGCATGACATTTCTTTAAAATCTGAACAATATTCCCTTTTATGAATTAATCACATGCATGGTTATAAGCTCTGTTTTAGGGCGGTAGTTCTGATTTTCTTAGGTAAGAAAAGGACTTTAGATCAACCCAAAATACCTAACACCATAAAGAATCAATTCCATACATTATCAACCCTGTTTTCTTAAATATTTTTGATGGGTTTTTTTTTTTAACAGATATTTCTCTTGCCATAATATGAGGTTTTTATAAATGGGAAAATACATATCTTAAAGAAACACACCCTGTCTCTGAGATACACATACAGAGAAAAAGCAAAGCATGTCTAGATCAAAAACAGCTACAAGGAATAAAGTCAACAAGGACAGTGTTTAAGTAATCAACATTCCCAGATAGGTGATGTCAAAATGGTAATTATCTTTCCAGAGCTGCCTGAAAATCTAAAGCAGGAGGAAACTGTCCAAAGAACTGTATTGCACTGCTTTCACCCTGTGAGGGTACAGAGTACATCTGGAATAACGTGCTCACAAAATGGTGTTCATCTTCCACAGCCCTCCAGAGCCCTATGGAAAGGGTGTAGGTGGTCCAAAGGGACACAATCACAAGTAAAGAATAAAATTTAACACAGTAACATTTGCAGTGTTTATCAGAACAAATTCCCCAGCAATGAGACATAGCTGACATAAGGAAGTGTCCTTAAGGAATCAGTGGGCGCTCCATTAAAGGTTATGCTAGATAAAGCAGGCACTGCTACAACTTGGAAGGAAAAGTTTCCAAATGCTCTGATTTCTGCAACAGAGTGAAATGACAGGGACTCTGCTGGGCAGCAAAGTTTCAAAAATGCCTTTAGGTCTCTGGCTTGTTCAGGCTACCTCTTGGAGAGTAATGCAAAAGAATTAGACTGTACAAAAGCATTATTCAGCAGGTGTTATCTTAGGCACTTTAGAACAAAGTTACCCTCTTGTATTTAGAGCTTAGCCCTTCTGATTAATTATTTACATCTGCCCTGTCTTGAGGGTGTTTGAGGATGCTGCTGTAGTACAGGCCATGAAGAGCACAGTTTGGGAGGCTGTGGTTCAGTAAGAGAACATAGGACAGGCAGAATAAGGACAGGTACATGAAGATACCCACTGAGCCTTCTAGACCCATACAGAGGAATCTGAATGAAAGCAGCTTGATTTATGAAAACAAGAACATAAATATCAGACCCTCACACTGAAAAGAGTGATTAAGGTGTACAGCTTAGGAATCATGGATGGAAGGAGTGGCAGAATCAGCCTTCTAACTGTAAGAGGAGAGGAGATTCGAGGAGAGGAGATNAGAGAGGAGAGAGGAGAGAGGAGCCTTCATTCTCAGCAAACACCTATACCAGGGCCGGAATATATTACAGACAGTCCTTGCTGCCCAAATGCTGTCTAAATCTTACTAATTTAACATTATTAATAGACATCAGTTTTCAATACTAAAATTTTAAGACTGCTGCACAGAGACCAGTTTTGCAGCTTTTATTTATTCATCAGTTTCCATCTTGAGACCATGGAGGTATCTATGCTGGAAAGTAAAAATGGGGGAATCAACAGAGAAACATCTTAAAACAGCGCCATTGCTGTGCATCACCACAGTCATGGGATTACTGCCCTTCTCTCCTCCTGTAATGAGAGATTTGACCTGTATTCCTTGGGCTGAAAAGGAAAAAAGTAACCCCTGTACCAAGAGGCCCAACTCTCTCACCAGCAAGTGCCAATGCATTTTGCATTAACACTTCTCACGAGGAGACCCTAAGCCCCAGCACCAATGGGGCTAGAGGAGTGTGAAAAACCTCCAGAATATGCTTTCTCACAGCCTGACAGATAACTTGCCATGAAACCCAAAGACTGTCATGTCATCCAGGACATAATATCCCATATTATAATTCAAAGGAATGAACTGCTGCTCACAGGTGACAATGACAATCCTTAAAACTTCTATTGCAAAGTTCTTAGGAACACAGCTTTGCTCCTCAGACAGCCTATTCCCTAAATCCACATAAAATATGGCTCATTCAGGTCTCTCTGGAACAGCAAAGTTCAGCTGGTTTGAAAAACAGGAAAAAAAATCCCTACACACTCAATATTTTCATTCTATGGAGTTTACTTAGCAAAAGAGCAGGTAAAGAGAAGAAATCAGATAAAAATACTTTAAAATACAAGTACTTTTTTTTTAAAAAAAAAGGGTTAACATGAAGGAGGTTATTTTATCTCGAAATGTTAAGTCCAAGATGCTCTAAGCAAGCAGTGGTTGGGGATAAAGCTAAAGTAGTAGGTTTCTCTTCAAAGAAATACAGACCAAGTAGCAAAATACAGACTGAAAATTAAAGTGCAAGAAGACACAAATGCTTAAATTAGCCTGGGGAAGTCTATCAATCTAAGTCTTGCCCATATCAGACAGGGCTTGCTGGAAAAGGGAAAACTGTAAATTTACTGGTAAGTTGCCCTACTAGAAGCACAACATCATATTAGGAAAAAGGAGATTTTGGCTGCTATAGCCTAAAAACTTCCTTCAAGCAAGTAAGCCAAGCAGGAGAAAGGATTTAACTTCTGCTGAACCATTTGCTTGCACCTGCAGCCTGATGGAGACTGGTGTTGGCTTTGCTGGTAATGGTTAATGTCTTGGTATTCAGAACTATCCTTGGCATTCTTGCTCAGCCTGGGGAGACAGTACTGTTGTTCATTGACTGCATTTGAAAACAATACCATGTCCTGGCTGGTAGCATCTGATTTCTATACACCCTCCTGGAAAAAAGGAAAAGAAGAAGGAAAAAAAAAAAAAAAAAAAAAAAAAAAAAAAAAAAAAAAAAAAAAAAAAAGAGAGCGAGAGAGAGAGAAGCTCTTAAACTTGAGGAGAAAATGGACTGAATGAATAAATGCAAAATAAGCAGGGGAGGCAGAGATCCTGGGAAACAGAGGAAAGTGGAGGCTGTGGCCTTCTCTGCCTTTGCATGGAAGGGTTTAAAACTCCTTAGAAGGTCCAGGTGCAAATTATCATTTCCACTCCTCATCCTTCCCTAACTCACAGATGCTGTATCTCAAATACAAATTTTGAGCATGGGTCCAAATCCTTAAGCACTCCCAAAGTTCCTTCTTCCCCAGCTGGCTCAGCACCTTTGGAATGAGGTGACTATCTATGCACACCAGTCTCAAGATTTTACAGTTTTCAAATCTGCACCTCTACTTCCCATAATTCCTCAAACCCCATCCCAAAATCCTTTTTTCTTAACTTGTTGCAAAGAAGCTACAATAAATGTTTGCAGAATGCTGACCTAAAGCGCAATTCTGCACCTTGTAAACTTCACATTTTTTCCTACATGGCCTCTAATTTTTTTCTAATAGAAACCTTATACAGGCAGACAGCACCATTTTGTGGCCAGTTCAATGCAGATGGCCAGGATACTGTATCCATTTCCTCCCAGTATCTGTTTTGGCCAATTCTCACTTTGCTTTTCCCAGCAGAGGGGATGCCCAAGATTGGTTAAAGAGAGTTAGGCATCCAAGTCCCTGCTTTAGACTGCTAATACATAGGGCTTGCTATTTGTTTGCAAATCCTCAGGCTTAATCTAACAAGAAGATGTCATTTTAGCCTCTAGGTCTCTTTGCTGTTTAGAAGTAAAGAAATCTATCACACAAAATAAAACAGTTTCCAACAGTTGTCTGGGGGTTTTCAACAGTAGTCTGGAGTGGTAACTACTGTTTCCAACGGTAGTCAAGTGGTAACTTTTCCAGGACAATTTTGATTTTCTCTACCAAACTATGTGTCTCAGAATTATATTCTGCATTGCAGATTTCATATTTGTGGCCTGCAGTCACAGGAAACCTATCCTTCAAAAGTTAATTGACTAGGACTGCAATATGGGACTTGCTTTTCAAAACAATAGGAAGAGAACATTTATTCTTCTCCTTACTTACCATGGCTAAAATAAAGAATTTAAAAAAAAATCAGCTTTATCTTCTGGAAATGTCACATTTGCTTTGTGTCCTTCAGAAACCATTGATTTCTCTCTTCTTCCCCTGGAGTAATTGCCCAGAGCTTTTCTGCCCATCTACACTTTCTCTACCACAAGCTGCAGAAGCATTCACTATTAGCGTGTCTCAGAGGTGCTAACATAAAGAGACAATATTAATAACATCAAAAAAACCCCTGTATAGACTCTTCTATCCTTTATCATTCTTACTTTTCAGGAGACAGGGAGCAGAGGAGGGATTTCCACAATGGTATTGTTTCAGCTCAGTATGAAGAAAATCCTGGATTCTTTATGTGTGCTTGGGAGCCTATAGTAATCATATTATTCCAGGGTTCTTATTGCTGGTTAATGGAATTCCTTTAATATTGACCCAAGTTTCTATTAAATAGATTTGCATTGATCTGGTGATGTATAGAGCTCAAGTAAGTCTATCTATGTGTAAGCAAATTAAAAGCCTTAAGCCTATACAGCCAAACTGTATAATCCCATGCTGAAAAATTGATCGTCTGATACTCTCCGGGGAACTTTTCTTTTTTTAGGTAAAGAGACACCTTCAATTTCTTTGACAGAAAGAAAAATATCAAAAATATTTCACATTCAACAAATACAGTCTAAAGCCACCAGAGAAAGTGTTTATAATTAGAAACTGCACCTAGCATTGGGTAACACAGCACTGACAATTCAGCAGTTATAATGAATATATGAATTATGTTGAATACAATAAATTATCTTGCTACAGCATCACTCATGATTGCTTTCTAGCCTGAGCATAGAGTTTGATATTTTTGAAGCAATATGTTTACCACAGCCTTGCTGTCACCAAAACCAATACTGGCATCACTCAGACAGTGATGAAATCAAATCGGTCTCAGTGTGCCTTTTTCCCACTCTGGAATAAAATCATCCAACACATAGGTTTCAAAATACTTAGTACATAGCACTGTCCTGTGTCATTTACTGTGCAGAAGTATTGAAGATGCATCCAAGAAACCTGTGGCAATAGCAGTAAGATCTACAAAGCTGCATGAGAACCAGTCTCCAGCCACCCCATGGGTGTTCACAGCCACTGAATGCGAGCATGAGCACAGGGGAGTGAGCAGCAGCAGCTCAGATAGGTGGTTTCCCAAGGCACCGTGCTCCAGGGTGGCTTATCCAACCTTTAGCAAGAACTGCATTCACTTTGAAGTCTCTCTTCTAAGAGAAGGCACCAATACTGTTCCTCCTTTCTCTCCCACCATGTTCATTAATTACATTCATTAATTACCCAGGAGATAATATTCAATAATTAACCAAGAGATAATCCATCTTCACTATCAGACCAGTGGGTTCAGAAAGCACCCAAGGAGCAGGAAGACACACATGCACATACACCCAAATAAGTGGGATGTCTTCAACTTTATTTCCATATGAAATTAGACTAAAATAATCATAAAGTTTAATTCGGTTTCTCAGTTCCTGTTTCACTCATATTTTAACCCTTCAGTAGAACTGCACTAGAGGTAATCTTTTGTCTATCATATTACCGGCTACTGGCACAACTCCCAAAAAACCACAACTATATCCAAGGTGTCCAACTGCATATAAAGACTAACCCACATTTTGGAAACCCAGACAGAGCACCTATAATTTGGAGGCCTTTCTTACATTACCTGGTTAATACATGCATATTCCTCTGCTGTGTGCTTATAGCATGGGAGCAAAGAGTCAGTAAAAAACCCCCACAGAAGCCTGCCAAAAAACAGTGGTCAGGATGGCAGGGTTTATACAGTGTTTTTAATGGGGGTGAAGGATGAGCTTGATGCTTATCCTACTGAGTGGGATCTGTTCAAGAAAAGATAGGTAGTAAGTAAAAAAACACCTTTTTAGAAATTGTTATTAACATCAAATACTGATCAATAATGTTTAAAACCTCCCCCTTATAAGCATGAACAACTACACCTTTGCAAATGGAAGTAGGTTTTGGTAGATGTAAAGATTTTCTGACTGAAAGAGCCATAACTGCTGCTACCCAGTGTGTAAGCACTTCCATCCCTTATCAATATCCAAAAGAACACATCAACAAACCCAGATATTTTTAGTTAGGGTATTGCATGCCATGAACCTTGCATGTATTTCAAGAAGTGGTTTTAGTACTTGCTATTCTGATTTGCACTAGGCGGAGACCCAACCTAGCCTCTATTTTGTGCATGCAACCTTTTTGCCGGAGGAGTTTTGAATGCCAGGTCAGGAGTGTTTTAATTAGATGGAGTTTCCACATGTTTCAGTAGGAGTAGTGCAACACCTTGCTTTCATAATGAAGCTGTGTGCTTACTTCTCTGACACACACAATTATAAAGAGCTAAAACAATTTTCCTAGGGGTGAGCTGCATGAACTGTCTTTGAGGTGACAAGAGTGAAAGCCTCCACATCATCACCAGCTCTAAATAGCTAGCAGAATGAATAGATCACATCCCTGCATCTAAGGAAATCCACTGCCTACCAGGACCTCAATGCTGCATTATGACTGTCTTAAAATCAGTGGAAACTTAATGGGATGCAAAAGAAAAGTTACTATCATGGCTCCTCAAAAGTCATTTTATCACAAAAGCAGTAAATTCCTGTCTGCACAGAGAAAAAGATCTGTGCCTCTCACTCCCTACTAATGGTAGGCATTACCTGCTATGTGGTTACCTGCAGGATTTCAGGGAGTGTAGGATGCAAACAACATGTCTTTCTCCAGGTGCAGAAGTCAAACTGAAAACCAAGGGTCGTAGTATGCCCTGACCCCTTTGCAAGATGAGGGGCTACCTCAGCCGGCTGTGCAGCCCCCCGGGGCTGGGGCATACTCCCAAGTCCTTGTCTACCTCAATCTTCTGCCCCAGCCCTGAGCTGGAAGGTGACCTGCAGGAAATTCACAAAAAGGCCATTACTGTGTTGTGTCAGCTCAGAAAACCACAACAGGGCCAGGCAGGGGAGGAAAAAGCCAGGAGAGGAAATCAAGGAAATTCACTTTGGCAGAAACTAGCAAAGCCTTTTTCTGAATGTTAACTATCTAATTTAATGAAGTCTAGAGATCAGTAGAGACAATTGTCACTGCCAGCTTTGATGCCAGTCATAAGTCTGGAACACGAGCCAGTGAATGCATCCAACATACAAAGGAGAAAACAAAAACAAGGCAAGGATTTGACCCCTTGCTCTCATGATCCTTTAAGAAGAAATACCACCTTTCAAAATTATGGGGAAAAAAATCTTCCTAGTCAGAACAATTCAGCAAGAAAAAGGAAAGAGAAATCCCAAGGCAAAAGACTACAGAATTGCAATTTCTCTCTGTCGGTCTGTGGTGCCTTTAGGGCTGTCGGCAGGAACACTTGTGGGCTGAAAACCTCTATGTGGGCTGGCAAATTAGGGAAGATTTGTCTAATTCCTGTCAGGGAAGCAGGCCTGAACTTTTTTCTTGCAGGCAGCTGTAAGTCTTCTGTGCCTTCATGGGAGTCCTGTTGCAGGGACACACTTCTCCTGTGCCAGTGGGTTCCCAGTATCCCCAGCTCCATCCCTCCCTTCACCTTATTCTTGAGAAGGCATGTGGTGAAGGAAACATTTTGCATCTCTACTGGGTATATACAAACAAACTCCAAACCTCTGTGTGTCAAAGGCACAGCTAAGCAAATTAATATCATCTGATTTCTTTCAAGCAGGTTTTTCCATTGAGACTTTCAACAGAGGAAAATTAGAACCATTAGGTTTGGAAAAGACTGGCAAGATCAAGTCCAACATTTGAATATCACCATGCCCACTAAACCATATCACAAAACTACACAAATACTCATTTTCTTATGCTTCTAGGCATGGTCAATTCTCACTTTTGCCTGAAAATCTGTAGATCTATAGTTCTCACACTTACGGGTAAACATGGGTTAAGATATAATTCTGGACAATCTGCTCCTTCCAAAGCTGGAGGACTGAACTCATTCCTCTCTCATCCTCTTGAGTCACCCTTCCTGCTCTGAAAACGGGCTCTGGGAAAGCTCTGTAAGGGAGAACAGCATTTTATCCCCCCTCTAAACCATTAGGAATTTTAACTATGCACGATTCTTGCTTTACATGACTTTCGCATATCTACATCCTCCTCAGGATAGTCACACCATGAGAAATTCTGATGGTACTGAAAATGCCCTTAATGTGACACCATATAATCTAAGAGCTTTGCATGTAATTTCTCCCAAGCATACAGAGAGGATGATCTGGGGATGGATTTCCCTGAGGGTACAGTTCTTACCTTGTACTCAGTTTTGGAGGAATCCTGTCATAAAGCAGAAGTATCCATCCTCTCTCCTGCATGCATGAGAAATACGAGACCCCAGATTCTTCTGTATGACTTTGCTTTCCTCTCTGTCTTTTCACCCAAGATGTAGACCTGAAAAACAAACCATATGATCAGAAGACCATGACCACATGGAGACCTATGGAGACCCCACAGCTGCACCGTCCAAAATGACCCATTCCCAACCTTCATTCAGCAACCATCATGTGTCTCATTTGAGCAATACTGATGGGAGTCACCAAACTTCATCAAGATTTGCCACACACCAAATAGCAACAGACCCTGGCAGACATAATCCCACCCAGGCCAGTCATATTTTCCACAAAAGCTATACAAGGAATGTTCTAATCCTGGCAGAATTTAGGACATATTAGGACAATGCACTGAAAACTATCCTTTTACTTTTGATCAGCCCTGAAGCTGTCGGGCAGTTGGGCTAGGTGGTCATTTCAGGTCCCTTTTGACTCAACTATTCTATTCTATTCTATTCTATTCTATTCTATTCTATTCTATTCTATTCTATTCTATTCTATTCTATTCTATTCTATTCTATTCTATTCTATTCTATTCTATTCTATTCTATTCTATTCTATTCTATTCTATTCTATTCTATTCTATTCTATTCTATTCTATTCTATTCTATTCTATTCTATTCTATTCTATTCTATTCTATTCTATTCTATTCTATTCTATTCTATTCTATTCTATTCTATTCTATTCTATTCTATTCTATTCTATTCTATTCTATTCTATTCTATTCTATTCTATTCTATTCTATTCTATTCTATTCTATTCTATTCTATTCTATTCTATTCTATTCTATTCTATTCTATTCTATTCTATTCTATTCTATTCTATTCTATTCTATTCTATTCTATTCTATTCTATTCTATTCTATTCTATTCTATTCTATTCTATTCTATTCTATTCTATTCTATTCTATTCTATTCTATTCTATTCTATTCTATTCTATTCTATTCTATTCTATTCTATTCTATTCTATTCTATTCTATTCTATTCTATTCTATTCTATTCTATTCTATTCTATTCTATTCTATTCTATTCTATTCTATTCTATTCTATTCTATTCTATTCTATTCTATTCTATTCTATTCTATTCTATTCTATTCTATTCTATTCTATTCTATTCTATTCTATTCTATTCTATTCTATTCTATTCTATTCTATTCTTAGTATCTCCTCCTGTCCGTAGAAGTACACACCAAGGCACGCACACTGATGCACCAGGCACAGCTGCTGGGCATTCCTCATGCCTCTTCTGCCATTCAGCTCCCAGGGACTAACCTCGTGGCACTCCTCTCTACTCAGGCCATGGCAGAAACCAACCCTGCAGCCCAGGGACCACCTCTAATAGCTGTTCACTCTCTGCAGACCAGGAGCAATTTCCATGAGGCCATGCAGTGAAGACAGGGGACACAAACTCAGTTTTGGGGGGATACAAGGGGTGTTTTCTGCAGCCACAGCCTGGATAAAAGCCAAAAGGGAACCAGAGCCATGGGCTGGGCTGGCCAGTGCCAAAGGACTGCCCCAGAAACAACACACGTTTTGAAAAACCAGTAAATGAAGGTTACACTGGCATGGTAGAAAGATTGGTCATTTTCAGATCTAGAACATTCAAATCTGTGCCCAAAGCAGAACCAGGCAAGCAACAACCCTTCCAAATGGCAAAAAATAGCCCATTTCTGCTATCACTGTCATACTCCCTTTCCCCACTGAAACCAAGTTGCATAGATCTTCTGTTAAATGCACCAATTTTTTGCGTTTGTATGGGATACAAAATGCATTTCAGCCAAAGGGTGAAACTTTCACAGCTCACTTGTGCTATTGACTTTTTCCAGAGGAGAGGGAGAGCAGAGTTCAGCTGGGTAGGACATCCACCAACTAGGTAGTCCGAATGCCTGACCACAAGGTGAGGGCATTATCCAGCTGCCTCATAAACACCAACAGGTTTAGGGCATTGACACTCTACAGGAAGCCTGTGCTAGGGTTTGGCACCCTCTCAATAGATATGTTTCCTCATGTCACCTCCAAAACTTCCCTGATGGAAGCAGATTTGAACCTGATGTTGTCCCTCAGCCTTCTCACCAAATTAGACAAACCCTGTCCTCAGCCACTCTTCACAGGGCATGCCTTCCAGCTCTCTCTCATCTTTGGTACCCTCTTCTGAATGCATTCAAGGACCTCCACATCCCTCTTAAGTGATGGGGCTCGGAACTGCACACAAATGTCCAAGATGAGGCTGAACCAGTGTTAAACACAGTGGGTTAATCCCCTCTTTCAACCAGCTGGTTGTGTTATGTTTGATGCATGCCAGGATAAGGTTTGCCCTCCTGGCTGCCAAGGCACACTGCTGGCTCCTACTGAGCCTCCTATCAGCCAGCACCCCTAGTCCTCCTTCTGTGGGGTTGCTCTCCAGCCACTCCTTATGAAATTTGAACTTTCGCCCACTGTTATTCCATGTCAGATGCAGAATCCAGCACTTGTTCTTGTACAGGTTTATGCCACTGGTGATTTGCCAATGCTCCAATCTATCCAGATCCCTCTGCAAGGGCTCTTGTTCCTTGAGAGAGTCAACACTCTGGTGACTGGCTGTCAGACACTTACAGCCCCAGTCATTTCAACCCTTTGAGAGCTCTGCCTTCCAGTCAGTTCTCACCCAGTGTAATGTCTCCCTGCTCATCTTGCAGGACATCTGGACAAGTTTGTCCAAAAGGATGCTGTGATGGATAGTATTAAAAGAGTTACCTAAAATCCAGAAAAACTACATCCACTGCTGCCCCTTCAAACATTGGGCAGGTGACCTAATCACAGAAGGATATTAAAATAACTAAACAAGACTATCCCCTTGTGAACCAATGTTGGCCATGCCCAGTGATTGTGTTTTTCTTTAAAAGTCTCTCAGCAGCACGCATTATGACAGTCTCCATTAGTTTTCTAGGTACTGAGGTTAGACTAAGGTCTGCAGTTTCCTGGGGTTTTCCTCGTGCCCCTTCTCTCAGCTGTATTAACACTGGCTAGATTCCTGTCAGCAAGAATCTTCTCAGACTCCGAAGGTGTTTGGTAGATGATTGAGAGGTTCCTGCCATGACATCCACTAATTCCATTACTCCAGAATGAAGCCCATCTAAACTCTATGGACTTGTAAACATTCAGTTGATAGTGCTGGTCTCTTATATGTTCATTATCCACAAAAGGAAAGTCACTGCTTCCATAGTCATGGTCCTCTGGCTCAGGGGAGTGGGCAGCCCAAGATCTATCAATATTATTAGAGACTGAGACAACTGAAAGCATTGAATGTCTTTGCTTTTTCTTTATGCCTATTGTCAGGTGCTCATCTTCAACAAGAATCTTGGCTGAGCAATAGATAACAGGCACCATGATGCCTGCTTTGCCTTCTGTGTCCCTGATCCTCACCCAGAGGCTCTCAATCACATCATTCTTAACATCAAGGGATGTGTAGTCAAACCTCTCTCCTACAGACATTTCAACTCCTCATGTGCTCTGTCTATCCCTCCTGAAGAGCCCAAAGCCCTTCATCCCATTTGCCTACCTCACTTTCTGGGAAGATTCTCGGGTCTTACCTATAATCCTGGTAAATCGCCTTTCCCTTCAGGATTTAGAATTTTGAGTACTGAAAGAGTAAAGAGTAATATTATTCTTCTCATTTTGTATATTGTTTCTAAAATTAGTACCTACATTCAGACCATGTAAAAAAGGGCATTTATACCATATACATTTATTTCATTGTGGTGATGTCAGAAGAGGAAAAAAGTGGATTTTTTCCCTCTATATGAACTTCACAGAGACATAGAAAACAAGTTATTATGGTGAGGTCTACTTGAAATTATTGTTTTCTGGATTGTTTTTTGCTCTTTACTCTATTTTTTCCTTGCACTTTAATAGTTTTTTTCCTCCTTTGGCACATGAAAACACTTGTTTCTATGACATGTCCTTTCAGAACTCGAGTCTGTGTGAAGGAAAAGTTTAAAGTTTTACCTCTTTCATCACAGAAATAAGGATCTGTGTCAGGACTCAGATTTGCTGTCCTGTTACATGCATGCTTTCCAAACTTTGGTGATGAGGGCCCAAAACTCAGCATTGTGCCCCACTGAGGTGTGGAAATCTTGGCAGTCTTTCCACTCCTCTCCCTAAGTTGACCCACTGTACCATTGGGTAGTAACTGCCTGGGTCATATCCCCTGTGTGTTGTAGATCACAGAAGCCACCATGAAAGGAACAGAACTCTATCGTGGCAGATTTGGGATTTTTTTTTTTCTCCATTGGTTGCATTCAAATCCTATATACATTTCTATACCTCAAAAAAAAAAAATAAATAGAGGTGTCTTGGATCAAAGGCCAATTTTCCATATAATATGAGAAGGCTCTCAATACATTTCCTATCTTAAAGAGATAATTGGTGAAATATATACTGTTAGAGTACCCATCAGCACTGACAGATGTCAGTCATTCCCATTACAAACCAGAGTACTGAAAATAAACTGGAATTAGGCTGTTATGTCCTTTGTATTGAAGCCAGCTCCAGCACAGAATCTATCAACTCAGGTACACTAATTATTTTCTTAACTGAATTTGATCTCAACATACTCAAATGAACAGAGTTGAAATGATGGTGAATACATACAAAACTGGAAAAAAAGTAGCTCTAAAGATGGGGAAAAAATGTTCTGCTTATATCTGTTCAAACTAACCAGGTTCACATCATAGATGTTTTGGATAGTGTGAAACGTGTCTTATAAATAGTGCTTCTTATATTTTAGGTTGGCAGGACAAAGACTAAGAGGGGAGATAACTCTCTCTGTAATGATAGCAGAACAGTATGTGCTAGAAGAGAGGAAGCTGAGGTATGTCTGTTGGGTTAGTGTATAAAACCCAGCTTTGTAAAACTGCAGTGAGATTCACATACATTTACATTAGGAATTACGTAAGTGGAGATTTTCTGGATCGCTGATGCTGTCATAGTTGAATGCTGCAAATCTGGTCTTTCAGACACTTGACCAAGGGCAATCTAGAGAGCAGGTAGATTTACTGGTCTCCCTGCTGCTACTGGAAAGCCATGCCAGAACACCCTTACCTTCAATATCCACTTTCTAGCCAAACTCTTTTATGGTCAGCTGTTCTCAATTTTATTTTAGGCTAAACAACAATTTTTTGTCATTCCTTTTTGTTCTTCTCATGAAGGCAGACAGTAATTACAGCCTCTTCACAAATGTTTTCTTTCTAGACCCTGTAAATGCTGTTCTTGCAGTCCCCTCTCCAAAGGTTTTTATTTGTCTGTGTATACTATCTGGCCTGTGCTCATGAGTGTCTAGGGCCATTTGCAATATTTCTTATGAAGTTGCACTCATGCTTTGCCCAGGTTATTGCTTTTGCTTCCTCTGCTGGAAATGGATCACCTGATGTGAATCTAAGCTGTATTTCCCTGTATTTTCTGTTTTCATAGACTATCACATGAGTATTCATAAGTAATCCTGTCTGTCTTTAATTGTCTCTGTTCCATGTCCTCTGCATCATGTTTCAAGAGAATTTTCAGGCACCAGGAAAGTCAAATTCTGGAACAGACTCAACTCCTACAATTGGGTGGGAAGCAAAAATCCTAACTAGTTTTAAAACTCATCCTGATAAATGAAGGGGAATATATGATGTGACTGCCTGAAATATCAAGAGTCTGGACCTCATGATCTGTGAGGACCTTCCCTATCACTAGTCCAGAATTACTAAATATTGTATAGGATAAAGTAATTGAAAATCTCTAGCTAATCACTCACATGAAAATAGCATTTTAGGTAAAATTTTGAAAAGCAAGAGCAGGATGAGTACCTAAACCCTTCAACCCCTATAGAAGACTCAAGGTGCTTTTTAATGACAGTTATTTCTATTTATAGTATTGGCTACAGAACTACTTTTACATAGAAATTTCTTATTTCCTGGCATTTGTACACTGAACGAGCATGACAGAAAGTCAGACAAGAAAAGGACTATGTTTTAAACACTCAGAAATTAGAAGAAAGGAGATATTAAAAATCCTGTAGAGTTGCAAAAGCCAGAAACTGATCTCAACACTCCCAATCCTCCCTGCAACACCTAATTTTTGTGAACATCTTTCCTGTGTAATGCATCCACTGTTGAGTAAGTCAGAGGACACTGAATCAGGAGACACATTTTCCATTTAGATCTGAAACCACTTGGCTCCAAGGTAGTCAATCTCCATTGCGTAAAGCAGACACAAAACAAGAACAGTCCTGAGGAAGTTGTCTCCTATATCCTCGTTTTTCCTGCTATTCCTCAGTTGTCTCATCATTCCACTGGAATAATATAGACATTATAACAAAAGCATCATTGAGGACAGCATTTAAGTGCTCAAATATTATTTTGAGAAGTAAGGCATATACGACTCACTCCAGTGAATATACTGAAAACATTAATTATAACATGAAATACAGAAATTAAGTATTTGTCCCCCTTCTTGAGGTGGGGGGAACTGAGATGCCTAGGTCACACCTATGTACACACCAGCAATATGAGATTTTCTAAGAAATAAAGAATTTCCATGGCAATTTAGGGATCACAATAAGCAGGATGGTAATCCAGAGACACAATATAAATATTTCAGACCTAAACTCAAATCCTTCCTCTGACTGAGGCACCATGGCCTACCTCACCCCAGAGCTTTCCAGGTACTCCAAAAGAGGATATTTTCTTTCTTCAGATGTTCAGTTTAATAAAAAAAATCCTAATTCTTCAGTTGAAAAATGCACGACCAAAACTTGGCCCCTGCAATAAGGGTGGTCTGTGTATTGTCCAGCAAGCAGTTTGCCATGGTGCTTATATTTCTTTGTACATATGATCCCAAATTACTCCTGAAAACACAATTTGAATGTTTTTGACAATTCTGTCCTTTTTTAGCTACTTAAAAGTTTTTTTAATTCAACTAAAAGTCTCTACTTATTGTGGCAGTGAGTTCCACAGATTAACTATATGTGACATAAAAGGGCATTTTCTTTACCATTTTTAAATTTATTGCCTTTTAATTTAATTAGGTATCCTCCTGTGTCTCTTTCATAAGACAGGATAAATAGAAGCACCTGCTGACCTTCTTTATGCCATACATTATTTTATATACCTTTGTCATGTCATTTCTTATTAGTCTCTTTACTAAACTAAATAGCTGGAATCTTTTTAATCTCGCCTATTATAAGATACTTTCCAACCTGTAATCATTTCTGAATTTTTGCTTTGCCCTTTCTGAAAAGTTCTTGGATATTCAGATCTCTCTAGGTAATCATTTAAATGTAACATATAATTTACAATAATTGAATCTTTAATAAGTCTTACACTGTTTACACAACTATGCTCTTTCTATGAACTATCCTTTCTATACTGGTGCAGATTCATCAGGAAAACAATGCCTCTGGAAATAGTCTTTGTTGGCAGCAATATTTGCAAACATGAAAGACTAAGCTCAGCCTCAAATGGTTTATGCATTTGGGGCAATACTTCAGGGTGTACCCCAGCTCAGATCTGGTTTTACATTCACAATTAGTTTGAGAGTGTAGTCAAATCCATCCCACATGCACTTCTGCAATGTTGATGCCCAGAGTGTACTTCGGGTGACCTTACCAGACCTTCATGTAACACCTTCTACCAAGTCTCTTCTCAGTGAGTGCAGGCTGGGGATTTCATTTCCTCTTCATGGAGGTGAGCCCCAGCCAGCAGCTCGCAACGGGACATCCCAGCACTCGGCAGAAGAAGCTGACCCTGCACTCCTGGCTCAGGTTCCTGCTGTTGGTGGAAACTAGAAGAGATAATCTCCAGTTTCAATATCTCTGAGCAATCACCTTTGCCAAACAGATAGAAATTTGTCCAAGCATTGAATGGATGTCTCAGTATATCAGCAGTGACAAAATGTCATGTACAGTTAGGAGCTTGAGAGTTGTCATAGTTTACTCAACTCTTCCAAATATTTTTTGGTTCACAGTATCATTTTTAGCAGGCAGGCAGACTAGATGAGATGCTACCTCCACTGCAGGATTATTTCTACCACCAGCAGACAGCAGGACAAAACAAAGGTGTTCTCTGGTGTAGTTCAACAGTGGCATTAGGAGGAATTAAAACCAGGTATAATAATCCTTTGTCTGCATTTAGATAGCATTCATTCTGCACCCCAGAAAGGTCTCACTGCTATCATTACATTTGACTGAGGGTTCAGACTCTACTCTTAAACACCAAGATTTAAACATTACAATCTCTCTGTCCATTTGACTCACAAAGGCAATTCCCCTCAATCTTCTTCCTTACACCTCACCAAGAGTGGCCTGCCTTCCCAGGGCCTGACAGATGTGCCACACCAGGGCACCCAAGCTGCTGGGCCTAGAGAGAGGAACTCCAGCATTTCACTAAGTATTTAAGATTTGCTAACAGTGAGCAATCATAATGCTCATCCCACACCAACAGCTTCTGCTCTGCAGGTGCTAGAAAGAAAATTAGTGAAAACTTTCCCTCTCTTTTTTTTCTTAAAAAGAAAGATATTCTTTTTCCACACACACAAAAAGCTGGAAATTCTGGTTCTACTTCAGTTGCCTAACCTCAGGCACCCTAATATCACTGGAGATGCCATAGATAGTGGTAAAACCCACAGCAGGTAAGGAGACACAACACAGAAACTACGACAGAACCTCATCCTTCTGAACAGAACTTTGACAGCAGCTGCTGCTGAGCCAGGGCAGCTCAAGCAGCAGTTATTAGACACTCACACCGAGCCTTTTCTCTTAAATATAAGTTCTAATTCAAGCACTAAAAATATGTATTTTGTGGAAAGAGACTGACTATTCACAATCTTGCTGTCTTCAGAGCCGGCATGTTAAAGAGCATCTGATCCCAACGACTGCTTTCTGAACACAACACCCAGTTGAACAGGAAAATAAAGAAATAGCTCAATCTCGCTTGCATTTCTAAAGTGAGAGCACTCTGAAAATTGTGTAGGAAAACAGAGCCATCTACAGGAGAAACTGTTCCTGTTTGGCAAGAAAAGAGATCTGATGAAGCAGACGTGACCCTGTGCCAAACACAGTGTTGCCAGCAGAGTAATGAAGGTTACACAAATATACTCTGTATGATAGAAGTTTTTTGAATCAAGTCTCTCAGGCTCTCTTCTTTCATAGTTTTTAGCAAATATCTCCGTGAGCATCCAAGCAAAGCTACAACTAAGTTTCCCAGTGATTTCCTCCTCACATTCCTAGTTACGAGTAGCTGCTGGAAGACACTTTTACTGGTACACACCTTGCACACCTACCCAGGGGACAGGCTACAAGACAAAACAGGCTACTAGACAAAACTAGTGCAACATCTGAGGCTGCAGTCCCACACCATCTTTTGACTCCCAGCTCCTTTCCGTCAGCACTCTGCCCCTCAGTTACCTGAGCATGCCCTTGCTATAGCAGAGACATCCAAGCTGTACCTAACATAGCTGCCTACAGAAGACATAAAACAACTTATTGAACTCTTCTTAATTGATTTTCCTATTGTTTGACTGGCCCACTGCATGTCTGCAAAGAGAAGGAAAGGAAGGAAAGGAAGGAAAGGAAGGAAAGGAAGGAAAGGAAGGAAAGGAAGGAAAGGAAAGGAAGGAAAGGAAGAGTTGGCTGAAAACAGAGGATGATTGGCTCAGGGTATCTGGAAGCCTTAAAAAACTGTAGCAGAGCAGCCACCTAAAATGCTGTAGTAGGAAATGCAAGGTCTTCAGTGTTTGGGATTGCTACAACTTTGGGAAAGAGCTCCAAGACTTCCCTGATGGCCAGATGATAAAAATTGGGGTTTTAAATGTTAACACAGGAACCTCCACACTTAGCTGGATTAAGCCAATTAAAATGGCATGAAATCAATCTTTCTTTAAATACGTAAAAGCAGAGCGAAAATTAGGTTGAGTAAACCCACCCTAATTGATTTCCATTTCTGTAATGACTGATTTATGTGATATATAAAGTTCAGTTTCATATCTAGTTTGACTTCTAAATGTTTGTATGTTCTTACTTATTCAATCATTCTCTTGTAGCATTATTATTTTAAACTCATCCAGACTTGAGCTTTTTGAGTTATTAGAAAAAAAATTATACAGACTTACCTTTGGCAGAATTTAATAATAGTTTTAATTCAATTAAATCTAATTGAATTACTTTAAATGCATCCTGCAATTTTATAGGTACTGACTGAGCTGTACAGTCAATGGAATAAACTCATCAGTGTAACAGTATAGCTTTGAGTTTTAGTATTGTTGATATAGGTTATAATACAGGAAGCTAGGACTTTTGTGGGTAGAAAAGATTTCCTTTGGCCTAGATAGTCTCATTTCTGTGTCAAAAAGAACAATGGTTATGTTGCCTTGCACTTTATAGCTTCCATCTGGTTCAGATATGACACGGGGAGATACCAAGCAATGACCCCTCATGAGGTGGCTGTTGACTTCAGTGGGAGCTGGATGCTGTGGGTGAGTAAGAAAGGATTATCATGGAAATGAGTTGTCTGGAGTCCTGCTAGCACAGGAAAACTTGGGCCTACCACTCTCTCCAGCCAATTATATCTGAAGACAAAACTAATGCAAGATATTTTGAAACATTTTAGAAAAGATTTCACTCTTTTTTCTTCTGTTTTAACAATGAGTTTAAATGAAAAACACATGGCAATCAATTAGGCACGGACTGTAAGCTCTCCCAGACGAGGGCTGCTCATTTTGTGTATACATACAGAGTGAGATATGTTTCTGTTAATTTTAGCTATCTAGGAACTGTGTCTACTCCAAAGCAGTTGCCCAGGCATCTGCTGAAGTCTTTGCAGAGAGTCCTTGCTAAACAATCCACCCCATCTATCTTTGATGACACGTCCTTTAGAACTATGGAAAAGTTTTGCTTTGACTCACATTTATTCTTTTCCTCGTACAAGTAAAAATATAGTTTTAACCCCATCTCTTTGCCTTGACACCCACTCAGAGTCTCAGAAGGTAGAGGTGGAGGATCTCCCCTGTGAGGATGGCACTCTTGCATTTCTGCTATTACCCCTCTTGGTTAAAATCAGCCCTCCCGACGAGGGAAGAGGGGCAAGAGGGAAGTGGGAAGAGAGCCTCTGGGACTAACAAAAATGAGAGAGAGTTGTGGAGGAAGAACACTGCAAGCAAGGAAGGTACAGATGTTAGAAGACAAGCAAGGATCTCTGAAAGAGGAATAGTACCTGGAAAAGAGGGAGATATTTTGTGGAAATATGGTACAAAATCAGATCTTATAAAAAGCCATGGCTGAAAGAAGAGCAGTTGTGTGAAGTTTGGCAAATCGGTTCATCACTGAGCTTTTTACACATGCAGTTAGGTCCTTTTTGTTCTTGTTCTCTGATAAAAGTGAGCAGCAGCTATTTGAGTCACCATAATATTATTTTGTGCCCAGAATTCTCCACTGAAGAAAAGGTCAGTTGGCTTCCAAAGGCACAAATGCGTGAAAGAAGTCAATAAACTAGTATTGAATACCAACAGCTATTTCACTCAGTATCCTAAATTTGGTTAAAGCATTCAACTTCCCTTGACTTACTTTTTTCCTAAAGGGATAAATATAAACCTAACTTAAATTTTTCTTTTTTTAATATGATGTTGTGCCATTTTCAGCTCATTGTAAAATATTTATGCAGGGAGAAACAATAGACAAGCTTGATACTTGACTCTGAATTTCTACGAGAAGAGTACATAACTCCTTCAGGTAATGGGAAGATAAACCAAGTATGTGGTTAATCAGCTAAATTAGAAAATAAAAAGGAAAAACATAAAGGTAGAAGTTAATCACAAGGCACATTGTCTTCATAAGTACATAAGTTTACATTTGGGAAAGGTGCAGAAAAGGGACTTGTCTCAAAGATACTTTCTAGTAAGAGAAGGAGAGGAAAGAAGTAATCTAAGGGATTATCTGCACCAGATAAAAGCTCTTGGATAAACTCCCATGCCTATTAACAGCTCATCTCCAAGAAAACATAGTCGAACCCACAGATAGGGTAAAAAATGTGTGTTTACCTCATATAAAATTTTCTCTCAGGTTTTTCCAGTAAGAATAGAAGTAGATGAGGGAATCTGTGGGGAAGAGATCTGTAGGGTTTCCCATTTCCATCCTAAACAGCAATTCTTCATTCTGCCATGAGCTCTGCAAGCCCAAGTTGTGCCCTCCATATTCATGCTTTGTGTAAAAGCAGGGGGCGAAATTAGCTCACAGTGTACCTAGGGAAGGTTGTCAGTGCTGGGGGAGGAATCTGGCAGACAACATTTTCTGCTTCTCCATGACTGGCCCACATAACGACTCGCTCTGGCTCAGAGTCTCAGGTTTTCCAAAATGCTCTGTGAGCCTTTTGGTCTGACACACAAACCTATCATTGCTGGCAATGCCACTGCCCAGCCCTGGGGAGACACCTCTGCCTTGTAGCCTGAGCTCACCTCTGGCTCCATACTCCTCAAACTTGCTGCAAGCTGGGCAGGACTGCCACAGATCCTCACTGGCCCTCTGTGGGGGAAAGAGAGGGAGAGGAGTCACAAAGGCATGAGACGAGGTTTCTCCATGAATTCTCTCAACTGGATTCCCCTGTTCTGAGTATGTCAGCTCAGAAACACATACCAATAGCACAGTAAGGATATGGATGTACAATGTTTGCCTACCAGGCACTTTCCTCACCACACCAGTCGCTCTGCTCGGTGGGCATCCACAAAGCCAGGTACCATACGGACAAATGCTGATTGCTAAGAGTACTTAAAAGGACAGAAACTCAGCTGGGATGAACGACTTTACAGCTTTCACAAGGTATGTGAGACTGTCTGGACACAGCACTTTATTATTTTAGTGCTACAGCTCAGGCAGGCTTTGGGATGGGAGATGCACTACTCTACCACCTTGTCCCACCGAGCAGCTGGGCGAGCAGCGGAAATCCAGCACTTATTTACAACTCCAGTGGTGCCTGCTAGCCAGGACGGGAATTTCACATTTAGTTTAAGGTTTGATTCATATGACTTTATTAGCAGGTTTATGGCACAACATGCCCTGTAGGCTTTACTTCGTGTTTCCTTGAATCAAACACTCACTTCAGGCAAAATGGGAGAATTAGTCACCTATTGGTGTCAAATGTGTCCACACAGGGCCCCTAAATGCCACTTCTGTGACAAAGTTACAGCAATTCCTAAGAATAAAATGAAATAATACTAGTGCCTGTGTATGCAAGCAATGATTCTTGATCTGTTTTGACTGGTCTGTCTTCCTGATCAAAGAAATTTCCTGAAATTTTTTTTGGTTATCATGGGTAAAGATCAACCCTGTGTCCCAATATACTTTGGTATAGACCTATCAAAAAGTCACTTTTTTTTGTTCCAATACTTAGAGATTCCTGCTCTAAGAGGTACAAGAGAAAAAGAAAAAAATCCAGTACAAATCATGGACTTCAACACTCTATGGACCCATGCAATTCTTAAACACTAAATCTCATTCAATTAGTCATATTGTTCTCTAAGGAAAACATACAAGTTTGAGGAGTTCCCTGAAGGCAACTCAGGCTTTATGTGTTCACCTCCAGTGAGTATAGTCTTAATTTATTCAGAAAGTCGTGCTATTTTTTGATCAGATACATAAATCATATTTAGATCAGACTATATAACGAGATGAATTCAAACCCCAGTTGATACATTCAAATCCCAGCACCACTTTTGTCTGTTGAGACTTCAGACCAGAGCTTCTCTCCCCCATTTTTTTTTTCAGTTTACTCTCAGAGTTTATTGAAACATCAACATTTCCAGAGAGCACCAAGGAAAAAATATTGTATTTCAAGACAGTTACTCTTTTGCCAGTATACTAGGACTTTATATTGATTTTCTGTCCTCAGCTGCTAATGCAGTGCACTTCTATCTAGTTTTCTCCTCACAGGTCACTGAGATTTATGGCTGACCCAGAGGAGATGAAACCAGACTGCTGAATCGCCACTGCCAGAGGCCATCTGCTGCTGACCGACACTGGGTCACACACATGTTCCTGAACACTTCAGGCCACTCCAAAAGCTCCACTGGATGCTTTGCTCCTTGTGTGGGAAAGCTTGGATTGTTCTTCCCATATTTACTAGCTAGCTAACTTGCTTCCTCCCCACTCTAATGAAATTTTAACTTAACTGCTCCATAAAATGCAGTGCATCTGAACAAATTATTTGCTTAGGAAAAGGCAAGGCCTTCACCAAAACATGACTTAGCAAGTCACTGCTTAGCAAGATGCCTCCAAACTGGATAATCATTGAACTTTCATTACTGTTTCCTAGGACAAAAAGGTCCCAGTATGTTTGAAGAGATTTTCACTGAATATTTCAAAATGGACTGACATAAGAATGGGTTAATGTTAGAATGACAGAACCTGCAGCTGCAGCCTGGGAAGGGATGAAATGTAAGTCATGCACAAAAGAAAGGAAGGGCTGAGGTTAAGATCTTCATCTGAGACACAGGAAGGGCTTGGGATGAAGGGGATGACATGGGCCGAACTGACCTACAGACAACTGAAGTTAAGGACTCGGGTTCCTAGTGAACAAACTACCAGCAACAGTGCTGAAGTGCCTGCAAAAGTATCTCAAAAATTAATTAAGAGCTCATACTGACAGTGTCATTTGTCTGAGTGGGTTAGTGTCCTGGTAGTGAAATAGCCTAGGATTTGGGTTTGGACTAATAGAAAGTCTAGAGTTACAGCCAGTGTGGGGCCAGAAAGGGGCTTTTACAAGAAACTGAGGTCTGCAAAATGAACTGCTGCATGAGAAAAATGTTATGCAATATTTTCTACTAGGATCCAGAATAATATTTCCAGTAAGATCATGGGATATCCCTGGAGAGGAGACTCACTATTGTAATGTCTTCCTTTCCTTTGCCCACCTTCAGGCTGGTCTTGAAGAGGATTGAACCCATCATAGATTTTTCACATTGAACTATGCTAATACTTGTCCTGAAAATTACTGAGATATAATGATTTAATCCTTGTGTGTACTGGGAAAAAAATGGTCCACTGAGGATGATTAAATACACCGATGCATCAATTTAAAAAATAGGAAAAGCAAGCTAAAATCAAACCAAAACAGAAAACTTCCCAGAAAAATTTGAGCTGAAAATAAAAGCTGAGAGAGCACGTGAAGGGAGTGTCAGTGTTTTCACCCTAAGATCGCATTCAGATAAGGGGATAGGAATGAGTCCCATGGTTGCCAGAACAGCTCCCATCTGGCTCTTCCCCTCTGCTGTGGTTAACCAGGGCAGGAGCAGTGTGGACAGAAAGCTTCAGGACTTGGTCGGGCCAACAATGATGGGGGGCTGTAAGTGAAACGGTAGGGAGAGGAACATAGCTGAACCTCAATGAAGCCTTGAGGGAAATGGAAGAGATGCTGCTGCCCTGGAAGTGCAGACACATGTGGGTATCCCCACACACAGTTACTGCTGCATGAATTGGGGAGCCCTTTTCCTGTGGCATGAACCCAGCAGTAAGCACAGCATGGCTTATGGTTACAGGACACAGGGGAAGCACTGTCAATGGACCCCTGTGATTTGGTTCTGCTGAGACATTTTGAACCCATTATGTCTGAATGGGTCCTAAATGTCCCCAAACATGTTCCCATTATCCTTAATTAAATTAGCTTATTGACATTATCAATGACAAAACATCATACAATTAAAACATTTGCACTCAATCAATTTTAATTGTATTCACTACAGTCGCCTGTGCCAAACCAGATGCCTCCTAGCCCGAGGTAAGCGAAGGAAAAGCAATTTTTAAACCCCTCACTTACTGAAGTTTGATCTGATCGAGTAGAACGGACGTAGTCAGTCGGGTTGTTTGGTTTGGGTTTGCTTTTTCCCTCCCAGGAGATGCGGACTGCCCTGGCCGCCGCATCCGCCTGGGCTGGCATAGGAGCATCCTGCATCCCGGATTCCACAGCCCCCCTGGCCGGGGGTATGGCCACCTAGCGCTGATGGCGGGAACGGGCTCCCCCCGCTCCTCGGGGGTCTCCCAGCATCAGAAACTCCCCAGGGCTCTGCAGAACCCGGGTGCAGCTAAATCCGTACATCCGAGCCGCACCTGCGCCTCCCTGGAGAGGCTTTCCGTCATCATCTCACACTGACTGTGCCGAGGTCGTCGATCAAAGGTGGCTTCAGAGCCTGTCAAAATGACAGCTGAAACACCCATCGGCGTTAACCTCCATGACCAAGGCTGAAGTCAGCATGCTTGCCTCACATTCCTCTTGGACTTAGAGGAGCAGGACACAATTCTCTTCTGCCCACAAACTGCTGGGGAAAGGGGATTTTGTTCCCCATCCTCAGCCACAGCAAAACACAAAGATGCCTTGCAAGATTTTCCCTAACCTAGGTTTCCCAGATGAGGCTTTGGGCAGAAACAGCCCAGTCCACTGCTTTCTTGAAGGATACAACCAGCAGGGAGGTGGTAGCAAAGTGTCTGGTTTTCATCCAGGGCTTGTTTAAACTAAGGAGGCCTCTGTAGTCAGCTCAGGCCAGGATTAAGTCTCTGAGCACCAGATCATGGTCCTGCTTTCCCTCCAGATCGGTGGGTGCACTGTGCTTATCCACAAACCAAAAGGAGAGGATGACTGTCCCTAGAAACCTTGCATGTTTTGACCCTCTCCTGACACATGGATGTGAATGGGCAAGGAAGGTGAGTGAGGCTCAGGGCCCTGCTGCTCAGGAGACTCTCCAGTAGGCTGGAGCTTCATTGCCAGCCAGACCATCCAGCAAGGCTGGAGGGAAGTGCCACACCCAGCTCACGGATACTGACTCACAGGAGGCAGCACCAGGCTGAGAATCCAGCTGGAAAGCAGACCTCTCTGCCGGGGAGGTCTGGCCGCCTATTTTCTGGGTGAATACTTTTACTACCAGCTTGAATACAAACAAGAGAGAGACCAGATTCTCTGGTGTTTACATCTTGAAAGAACAGTCAGCCATCAGTAGCCTGCCCAGTTTATGTGTGCATATGAGGGTAAAATAATTCACACGATCGGCTCAGGTTTAGGTTGTTTCTGCCACTCAGACTGATGCGTATTTCCACCTACCCAGAAACAATTTCTACATATCTCTGAACTTCTGGATTAAAACCTAAGGCTCTTACAGATTTCCAATACCTTCAAATTAGAGAAGATGACAGGTTTCTGCATATGGAGAGATTCAACTCCTTTTTCTTGCCTCAGTGACTAAGCAGGGCCTTGCTGTAAAAATCAAACTTACAGTAGGACATGAGAATTCTGGCTCATGTGCTCATACAATTTTTGAAAGGCTGGCTCTAATTCTAAGATCTGTGTGCTACTTTTGTATTCATATCCAGCCTCTCTCTCTTTAAATACAAACACTAATTTACTCTCTATTCTCCCACTTGTGGTTGAAGACCTCTAATCTCCCTTGCTCCTGTCTCCAAATCCTTTCCATGAAACTGATCACTGCAAAAATAGCAGTAATTGATAGCAGGTGTTTCAGATGTGTTTACTGCCCTGTGGCACCACTTGTTCATATCTTGCCATATCATTCTCTCTTCCAACATCATGAACTTATGCTCGCTGATCCTGAATGACTGTACAAGAAGATTGATTTAGAGATGGATTAGTTTGCAAGTATTCACCACTTCTCTTAATAATCAAAGAAACTCAATAGATGTGAGCATTGAGGAAGCCAATACTAATAAAATTTTTTCCTAGGGTTCAGAGCAAGGTTTCTCTTTCAATAAATTTTAAGGATTTTAGTGTTTCAATTCTCTTCTCATGCTCTGAACAAAATTACACATATTGCAAAAATGAAATATTAGCCCAAATGTACTCAGATCTGTTGTAGATTGTCAGAATTATTCCATACTGTATAAGCTGTCTGGCTGCTCTGCCTGCTCTGTGCTCTATCCTCCTATACTTAGGGAAAAATAAAGCATCCAGCAACAAAAGACTAAGATCATCCAGGAAATGTATCTTGTCAGGATTAAAGTTGGACAGACAGGAAGCATGAATCTGAAGAGAGGAACTAGGTCAACAACAGTCCTCCAGAAGCTCTGTGTAGCAAGATCAAGAGGGTGTAAGAGTGAGTAACTATTAATTTTGGTAGCATCAGCTAACACCTTCCAGTAAGGTGCAAGTATTTCCCACTTCTCTCAAATGGAAATAACCCTATATATTATCCATATATGACATAATCTGGGTTCCACGGCTCCAGACCATATGCTAATCCCATGTTTCTTTCTTGACCTGAAGTGTGGACAATGACCTTAGCTCACATGCAATTCCAAACCCTATATGCAGCTCAGAACTGGCCTTCTCCTGCTCAGCATTCCCTTTATTTGCTCTCATAAACACATTGGTATTTCCCTGATGAGGGAGGAAAATACTATTACTTTTTGTTTGTTTGTTTTGAATCCAGGAAGGGAATAAATTCTTAGACTTATTGTCAAAATTACTGAATAATTTTGCTAACTGACAGTATCCTATTCCAGCTATGACCCAAGCCATCAGTGGACCAGAACATTGCACATTTCAGTGCCAGTCCCTTTAAACTGCAGCTATTGTGCCCCTGCAATTCTGATTCCTGTTCTCTCGCTGGAGAGTGATGCACTGAGGAATGCACCACAAGAAACAATCCGAATCTGAGGTTCAGGTTTAGTTCTGCCTCTTGTCTATGTCTGAAGAGACCTCAGGTGAAAAGGGTAAGAAAGTTGTCCTTGATAGCACAAAACTGATGGGTTTTAAACATCAAAAGCAGCCATTGTCCTGGCCTGGTATTTCAGAATACCTCAAACACCAACTCTAGCAATTCATTACTACCAGCAGCAGGAACATGATCTGAAATCAGTGCAATCACACACTGAGCTATAATAGCAACAAACCCTCTGCAAGCAGACCACAGAAATATTAACTCTTTTCCTTGCTGCCTGTCTAAGATGGCAAGAACAACAAATTCAGAAGTTAAAACTCAGTTGTTTTCTAGCCTGTCCATAGCATGACCCCCATTTGGGTCAGTCATACTCTTCAGGTTGTTTGGAAAATGGACCAGATAAGCTGGCAGAGCTCTGTCCTCTAATGTTTCATATAATCCACTGACTGACACACACAGTGTAGTTTTTCCATGCCCCCTCCCCCAGAAGTTTTGCCTTGTGGGTCTGATCACCAGCACTGCAGCAGGATAGTAGGAGCTACAGCACAACCAGAGATCTGGGAACAAACCGGGTTTTATGGGATGGAGCATAAAGGACAGATTACTTGAGCAACAAGGAGCAGGGCTGAGGAGGTATAATCAAATTCATAAACATAAATGCCAAACACACTCAAGAGAGTGCCTGTCTTTACAGCCAAGGTACAAATGCTTCATGGATGGCATCAAACACTGGCTAATGCAGTACTCTCAAGAATTATATCTTTTCTCCAGCTTGAACTGAGGCAAGCTCTGGTTCAGCTGGAGCTCAGTTCACATCCAAAGTGGTGATGGAGCTGTCTGCTCTGCATCAGATTTCAGCTACAATCTCCTCAGAACTGCAGAATCCGGACAATTTTGATTGGGACATGTCAAAGCTAAACACTGGTTTAAAAAAAAAAAAAAAAGAAACTTTTGACTTTCAAGTGTTGATCTTTTCTCTGTTTTGAAATGGAAGTCAAAAATGTCATATTTAAAGTCTCTCCTTTCAGAAGAAAACCTGTATAAATAGTCAAAGCTAACATTTTCTGACAGAGAGAAAATATTTCAGCTAGCCTGAGAGAGATGGGGTTTTACAGGGCCAAAATATTTCAACACCCTTTCCTCTTTGGGTGGAAAATGGGGCCTCCTTCCTCAGCCCTACCCAGCCTAAAAGCACTTGGCAAGCCTAAGTTAATTAGTGCTTTTTCTAGGGGGGGGGACAGAAGAGGGGCAAAAGCTCTGAAAGGACACACTTACAATGAACTAGGGTGTCTGTTGATAGAACTGCAGAGGTAGGTCAAGGCTCCAAACCTAAAACACCTGCCTGGGCATGAGTTCCCTTGTGCAAGATGCCTGGCTGTGCACACCAGCGCTGCCCAGCAGCTGTACCTGTCTGTCTCAGCATCCTCCCAGCACAGTAAACTCCTCCAGGCAGAGCAGAGCTGCTGCAGTGGGACAAAAATATTCCAGAGGCTGCCTGCCATAAAACATGCATTAAAATCAGTCTGGCAAATCTGCTTGTTTTGCAATTTGGTCATCCTGACTACATACCCAATGGCTTTTCTTTAACCTCCTTTTCTAAAAGGGAAAGGAAAAAAAAAACAATCCCCAAGAAAAATGTTTATTTCATGAAGCCATCCAAACTTTTAATTATCTTTCTTTTTCAGGGAAAACTAATAATGGCAAACCACAGAAAGATACACTACATGGTCTCGTCCTCTCTGATGTTACTGAGAGGATAGGAACATGAAACTAAATAAAGATGTTTACTGACAGACTAATAAACAAATGGGCCCATTTTGATGTAACCTTGATGAATGGAGCATCCAGGTGTTTTCAATAATGGCAATAAGCACTACAACTCAAAGTATTTCTGATTCAAGTATAATGCATTATTAGGCCATTAGAGGCTGAGTATGGAGGGCCATTTGTGCTCAGCCCTATCAATAATGTTCCTTCCCAGCCTACATTTAGGCCAGGGGAATTAGTCATACGGATATTCTATTTAATAAAAACCTAAAGAAGACGCATCAAGAATCGCATTACATTTTAACAGGGTTACAGTAGTCCAGGAGGACCACAAGTTTAATTTTCATAAGAGCATTCATTCCTCAATTATGTCAAACATGAAAATGTAAATGGCAAATTTAATGCTAACAATATCCCTCAAAGCACATTGGCAGGTAGCAACCATTATGTTGAGTGAATGCTGGCTGCATAATAAGCAGCCCCAAACTAGACAGCAGGGGATTAAAATTGCCAAGCTGAGCTCCACTGATTACAGTTGCACGCTGCTGAAAACACCCTTTGTGATATGCATGGGGACTCAGGGTGGATTGTTTCCTCCCAAAGAATTTGCTGACTGTGCAGGGATCACCATTAATATTGGCCGAAGGTGGTAGCCAGAGATGTGATAGGAGCTGCCCTTTGGGTCCTTCCAAGCAAGCGCAATGAGGTGAATTCATCCCCAGAGTAATTCCACCGAAGAGGAGGGATTTGCACGTGCAGATGCGCTTTGCCGGCCACCTCCTTGTAAACAGGAATGGCTAAATGGGAAGGAACAAGAGCAGGTGGAGGTTGAATGCTCACATCTGGTTTCAGGGATACAATCTGCAGCTTCCTCAAATGATGCAAGGTGAAAAAGCAATTTAAATATTCTGCAACCAAGCCAGAGGTACCTCTGTAATATGTGCAGGAAACTTGTCGCTTTCAACCGCCCACGCCACAGTGAAATACAAACGAAGGGGATAGTGTCATGTGTTGCATCCTGCAGCTTCTGAATATGGCCTGAACCTCTGCCTTTGTGCTTGGCCAAGTGGTTGGCTTCGTTGCCATGCCATGAGTAACCTGGGACTCCAGCCCTGTTTCCATGTAAAATAATAACATCTAGAGTCAGATGTACAGTGCACAAAGTACCAATTCCCTGACAGAGCTTTGAAGGGAAGATGTGTGCTTAAAGCACATTGTGCTGTTAGATGGTACTGCTGAATAAATGCAGCCTCCACTTTGGGGACATTCACAGCTCAGAAGAGTGGGTTTGCTCTGCAAAGTGACCTATGCCAGGCAAGCCCTTTCCAGTCATCATCTCTGCTTATAAAGTAAAAAACAGGATTAGCACTGCAGCTCTTCTTACTGAGGTCTCTAGAAGTATGTTTGCACATTAACATCACACTGTGCTCATGTTTTTGTGTATCCTCTGGTTTACATTAGGGCACATAAACAGATACAGGTGCATAATCATGTATTTAATGAAAATATTAATGTGTGCTTTCACACCCATTAATTCATCCTCATTGCATACAAGGAAGACTTTTCAACATTTGCCAAGCAAAACATTAATTCTGTTAACATTTAGTCCATTTTTTTTTTAGGTAGAAACTGTTACTTGCTCACTTCATCTACCTGACATCTCCAAACCTACTCAGAAAGCAAGGTTCCATTGAAGCTTAATGAGAACAGGATGGTTAACAACATCATATTTTTCAGTAGCTCTTTTTTACATGGGTCTGAATCAAAGCTTGGGGGTTTTAGATTTCCCAAATATCCTTAGGTGTTTTTCCTCACAGAAACTTCTGAAATGTGTGTGCAGGAACATCTGAGTTACAGATCTGTATTCTTATAGAGACATGCTACTAAAACTCCAAATACAGCAATATTTTAGTTTAGGTGGGAAATCTGTAAACTATCATGTTTCTTGTTTTATACCTAGACACTCATGACCAAAAATCATGTCAAGCAAACCTACTGGCTCCACACTCCCTGGGAGATGGGATCTTATCCTATCCACCAGTGGGCATCAGAGCTGTGACAACTCCAGCTGAATCCTCAGTGTCTTCCAAAATACCTGGGAAAGAGCTGGAGTCAGAAAGCATCAAAGAAACTTGGACTCTGTATAGCATGAAAGTATATAGGTATATAGGTATATAGGTATGTATACAGGTATTTTTTCCTCCTCATCTGCATCTTTATTTTGGCTCCATCTGTATTTCTGTGGGTTTTTTCTTTTTATTAGACAACATTAAAGCTTTTCTTTTACCTTCTTTCCTTCATCTTCTTGATGAAGTCCCTAATTCACTGGACTCCTGCAATCAACAGAACCTGCACTATCCTTAATCTCCCATCAGAGCAGTCATCCCTCAAGAGTTCTCTCCTCCTGCCAATACTCACTGCTCCACCTCAATCCTGTCAGCGCAGTGCTGCTACAGAGTCAACCCTGCTCCCAAACCAAAATCTTGGCATTAGATGTTTTTGAAATATGAAAGGATGAAGTGGCATTTCCCTAGTCAGATTCTGCAATGCCTACTTGCCTTTGTTTTCCACTAGCATTCTGGTTGTTGACAGATAGAACATAGACACTTTACCAACTAGTTTGCTGCCCACAGGGACCAGCACCAAACCCCATCACACAAAATAAGCTGCCTCATGAGAAAATTGTTTCTAATGCTTAAGCTGCAGCACAAGAGAGAAATTTGGAATAAGCAAGCTACCAGAAGGATTTTACTGTTGGTAGATTTGTCTTTTTTACAAGTCAGCAATAATGAGGAATGAGGCATAATAGCATAAGCAGGATTTTAGACATGTTAAAATATACATGATCATCGGATTTAACTTCCTTATCTCTTGGATGCCTTCCTGCTAAGAGGAAGAATGAGTTTGCATCTTGGCAAATAAAAATGGCAATGTTTTGCTTTGGATTCTACCAGCTCAGAAGACAACTTCCAACAAATCCTTCCTCTTGCTAACCTGGCAGGGACATGCTCAGCATGCATTTAGAATATACTGAATTTCAGAGAGAGAGATGAGGGAGTGGAGACAAAAAGAAAAAACAACAAACCATAGTTGAGGAAGTTAGTGAACAGAAGAATTTTAGGAGCGACTCTTGTTTGACAAGCCTGTCATAGGAAGATAAATTGTTTTATATGGACAATTCAGGAGTGGATATTAAGTATTGGGAGGCTTCCTCAGATTTCTGAAGCCACAGAGAAATCCACTATGTTTTTATTTTTTCTTGGCATAACTGAATATTTTAAGGAAGTTCAATTTTCTAGTGCCATAGAAGAGTTTGAGCTTTCTAATAGCAGCCACACTTTACAAAGCATACACACTCTGAACCCAGCAGATGTGTTTTCATGATGATTGGTTCTTGTTATTTCAGTCGTTGTGCCCCAGCTTTCCTCCCAGGATCACTGCGGGAACCAGGCCAGAACAAGTGTTACAGCCTGAGACCCTCTCTAGCCAGAGGCCATTGTGTCAGCACCAGGAAAGACTTGGTTTTCATCAGCCCAAAGTGAGGATCAGTTCCTGCTTCATTTGATAATTTCAGCAAAAAATGGGTTATTCTGTGGTGGCTTCACCAAACCTAAAAACAGCCAAGTTCTTCAGTACTGGAAGGACTTGCCTGGAAGCTTGCTGAACTAGCTCTTGAAAGACAGGGAGTCCTGCAGGTCAGCACACCTTGACAAAGTAGGACAACAGGGCAGGTCAACATAACCTTGACTCCCAAACACAAGCACCCACCTCTGAGCTGTTTTCACATACTAGAAATGCATTTGGAGACGGACATGTTTTCCTTTCTGGGGTGGGTTATTTTAAGCCTGTGTCAGATGCTGTCAGTCACCAGGCTGAGAGAACTGCTCAGACCCCTGGCTTGGCTCTCCACATCCCACGAGGAACTTCACAAGCAGCCCACAGCCGTATTGGCATATGGCTATCACCACTCCACTCCCCAGACGTCTTAGAATAATAAACTGGTAATTGAACGGCGAGTTCAGTGCTGCTGTTTGCAGAGAGCCGCGACCGCTGAATGATTACGACAGCAGGCAGCGCTACGGAGGTGTTGAAAGAGTCTATTAGTCTGCTTAGTCTAAGGCAGTGAGGAGTGTTGATGCAAGCTCTCTGCAAACAAATACCCAGCACAGGCAACACAAAAAGGGCAGCAAAGGGTGGGGGGGCTGTTTCCTCCTTGGGGATTGTTGTCAGAGAAGTGTCATACTTGAATGGGTGAGATATGCACAGAACAAGGTGACCAGGGCTGGAAACACAGGCAGAGAACTTGTTGTCCTCTGGTTGTAGCTCCTGTGACTGGGAAAAGGCAAGAGGAAGACTGCTGCTGAGTACTGGCAAGGAGTCACACCTATTCTGTAACATGATGTGGCTCTAAAACATATTACCTGGGACTTAAAATGACCCATTAGATACCCAAGGGCACATGGAAGGCTCAGGAAAAGACAAGGATCACCATATTCACAAGACAAAGAAACTAGTGGGCCTGAGCTACACTGAGTCACCCACCCACCACCAACACCCACCAAAGGGATGCACATTCAAGCCCCTGGCCTCAGCAGCCGTGAGGCTCACAAAGCCATTTTCAGCCAGGGGAGCTGCAAGCCCCAGCCCTGGCAGACATCCTCACTCCACCAGGGCTTGCAGCATTGTGTGGTGTTTCCAGGAGCTGCTAGTTCACAGCTGGTCCTCAGGACAGCAGATGCCTTGAGCAGCTCCCAGTGGTACTGCAACACACATACAGCATGAGGCAGATGGACACCACTCACAGCTCAGTCCCTCAACAATCAACAGGGATAAAATGGGGTATTTATAGGATGTTTCAGATTTGATAATGGATGCCTCTTGATTAATCATGACTTGGATGGACCATGGGTTCCTTTGAACAGCCAGAACAGCTTCCTGTTAAACTGCAAATCTCCTGCCACTAAAAAACCCTTCTAGATAACATTCATCCTTCCACAAGTACCTAACCCTCAAGCAACCTTATGTAAAACATATTGGAAACATTTAAAATACATTAAACTAACACTATGAGCTGCTTACTATATCTAATTTAGTGTTTTCAAGTCCATTCTTCTCTCTTCTTAATTTTTTTCATCAGGAGGCTTATCTGACATAATTCAAAAGTTTGGGATTAACTTTATTTGTGTTTATGAGATCCTTTGTTGCCATGCCTCTAGAAAAGAGTTCAGGTCACCTGGCTCCCAGTTGTTTTGACATGAAAGAAAAAAGACACCAAAGACCACTTTAGAAAACAGAATTAAAATAAAACCTCATAAACCAGACAATTGCACAGAAGGATTTGAAGAGTCAGATCCAATGAAATTACATCTGCCTCTTCAAGTAAAGATTTTAATTGGGAACTGCAGGTACTTGAAGAAAGGATGAATCTTCATTGTGAAACCTGGAGTCAAACTCTGTTTCAGTCCGGTGTCTCTCTGTGAGAGAAAGTGGTGTAACTTAGCCTGATTCAGATTTGGCAAAATCACAGCATATCCCCCCAGTTTTTCTCCTAGGCTCCTCAAGTGCCTTTCACTGCAGTCAGCAGAGAGGTGCAAATTTGCTCCATATGAAAGCTTGGCCCTTGAGACAAAATGAAGTAGAAAACAAAGAGCAGTCCNCGGGGGGGGGGGGGGGGGGAATTGCAGCTGCCCCCAAACTCCAGGGTCAGCCACACCATCAGGGAGAATGAGCAGAGCAGCCAGAGGGATGCCTGGTGATGGTGGTGTCTGCCCAAGGCTGGAGCTGCCTGTAAAGATGGAGCATCATTGCTACACTTCTTCAGAGAACAAACCATCATGGCTAAAAATCCTATTTCCCAGTGTAACGTGCTTAGACATTGTTCCTGAGCACTGTATCCTTGTCCTTTCCATTTTTTCCCACCTTGAGATTAAAGGGAAAAGACACCTCAACCCAGCCTACTACAGAAGCCTCCATGCTATGAGTGCCAGGACAGCAGACCTCTCCAAGTGGGACCTGCACAGCAGGCTGATACATCTGCTGAGACCGTCCCGGCACAGACAAGGCACTGCCCTTCTCAAAACACGGGAGTGATCCCTCACTGCCCGAAACAGCCAAGTCTCTGCCCTCAGGGGTCGCTTCTCCCCAGCCAGCCCCTCTGCCCGTCAGTCAGCCTGTGTTACCGCCCGGCAGATCTGGCAGGCAGGGTTTAATGCACCACCCTGTGATTCAGCTGGCTGAGAATGCCCAGTGCCATAAGGTTATCCTATGACTGCATGCTGTGCACATTGGGGTAACCATGTGGAAGAGCTAATTACAAGGCAGGAAGCTAGAGCACAAGCCTGGAGGAAGCAGTCTTTCAGCACACAGCAAAGTCAGTCACACAGACTGTAACAACGGTACCTTAAGTAGCAAAAAACGTCTGCTGAAGGAGGACCTGGATCAAACATTTCTCTTCCCGTCTGTGTCCTCTCAACTTCTGCTCCTCTTGTAGAACAGCCGAGTGGAAGTCCAAGCAACACTGTCGAAGAAAGATGGCAATCTCCCTACATTAGGGCGTGTGCTTAAATGTAGGCATATGGGTGGGTGAACCTACTGACTTCAACAGGATGGTTTGTATGCTTTCTATTAGATGCACGAAGGAGAACTCTGATGAGTCAAACCCAGGAGTTTCATACTTTCTCCAAGATCAAAGGCAGCACAACAGCTCCCACAGTAGAACCCACATGGCTGCAGTTTATTTGCTTTACACTGACCCGGTTTGAGTGGGATGAAGTACAGTCTGCAGGCCAAATTAAGCTCTCTACTTCTTGTGTTTCTTAGTGATTTTTTTCCTTTTTAGCATGTCAGCAGAACAAGTTGATCTCTGACAGTGCAGAGACTTGCAGATGAAACACTGGCATTGTTTGCAAGCTGCTGTTATGTTGAAATACAGAAAAAAGAAACAACCTGCAGTACAGCTAAGTGAGATGTTAAGCAAGTTAAAATGTTTTCACCGGTACCAAGACACACCTCTGTTTTCCCCTTCCCCACAATTTAGCAAGATGGAAGAACTAACTGCCAGACAGCTACTCCTTTTGACTTGAGAATCTGCATTTACTACTATTGTTTGCCTTGAAATTTCTACATTAGTAGGAAACAATAGTAAAATCTTTTTGAAATATATCAACCCTCGGTCTCCTCCTCCAATCCAAATTATCACCAAAGAATACAAGCATCACCCCCCCTAGCTGATAGAGAAACTATGGAAAAAACATCACAGTCACACTCTACTGTAGATTGCTGCAAATAATAAAATAATATGAGCTTGCTTTTGACTTGCTGATTTTTCCAACACTGCTGTAAGTCAAGGGGTGAAAACACAGAGAGCTGTCAGATCAGATGGAGATCTCCGTGGATCAGCTGTGACCTGAGGAGAGGCTCAAAGAGCTCATAGCCTGCTGCCTAGCGCTGAGCTGGGCAGCAGCAGTGCACAGCACATCACAAGAACACAAACCTCTAGGAAAAGCACATTAGCAAACACAGCCAGTGCACAGGCAAAATCTGATATCCCAGGAGCCATACAAGGATCCTGAAGGCTGCGGCATGTGTCAGGGACAAAGGCAATACTTGGCAAGTGACACTTTGGTGTTTAGCATCAGTCAGGTGGCTGCCTTCAGACCAGACCTCTGGAGACTGTGGAACCGGAGTCAGTGGAGGACAGTAAGAGCTAAAGACACAGATCTGCCCTGTGCAGGGTGCCAGCAGCACTCACACAACCAGAAGCACATGCCAATATACACACTTAGGCTTCAACCCTTATATTAATTTCTTATGCTCTTTGGTACATGTTGAAAAGTAAACAGCAGCGGTATACAACTGACACCCCAGAACATTTATGAGATATAAATGACGGTTTTGCTCAGAAATGTGAATAATGAGGAAGAAATTCCTTGTAGGCTTCTTGCCATCCCAGTGATTCCTAGTTTAAATTGTTTTATTTAACATCCAACTGCCTTTGCACCAGGTTTTCTTACAGTGTTAAGGAGAAAAAAAAACAAAACAAAAAAACACCTCAAAACACAAAATTGCAGAAGGCCAAGCTAGTTTATTTCCAGTGAATGTGCCACCTACTTGGTAAACAAAAGGTTGTTCAAATCTAGCCCAAGATCACTGTGAGAGCATGAACTGAAACAGAGCAAGAGTGTGTGTCACTGCTTGATCCCTCGCTCCACCAATGCTACCAGAAGCATTCCTGAACCCTGCTAATCCCCAAACATAACCAGAAGTAAAGCCACACTATGTATTTTGGACAAAAGATCAACAAGGATCAGGTTTGGCAAGTCAAATGTTGTTGCACTGGTAGGTTGCTTTTTCAGTGTTAATTTACTTTAACCTTTATCACCCTTGTTGACAGACAGATCAAATAGCCAGAACCAGGGGAAGTTTTCCACTAACACACCCATAAATGTATCTTTCCTCTGAAGCAATGGAAAACTTTTAAGGCACTTAGATGCCATGATGATGAGCATGGCATTAAAAAATGTAGATAGATAAGATAAGGCAGGAGTCAGCAGCTGTAATTTGACATGATGATAATTTCCCTTGTGCATGCTGGAATAGGGCAAATGCAGCTCACATCTTCCATTAGCAGGGCAACAAATACAAAATATTCCTTTAAGAGTCTCCTGTAAAAATTTAGCTGATGTCTAGAGCCACTGAGAGGTTTATTCCACTCAAATACTCCACTCTTAAATGAGAGACTAAGGAGTGAAAGGGACAGCATCAAGTGCTGACAGCTCATCAGAGCTCAGATGCTAAGTGAAAGTGAGATCAGAGCTTGGATTAGGAGACTGCAGTAAAAAACACAGCACTGAGGAAGAGGCAAGATTGTTAAGCACAAATTTTACAAAGAGGAAGAAGCAAAAATGAATTTTGCTTATGTGTCACCTTCCTTGAAATAAAGATTCACAGTAAAGAAAAATCATTGTAAAGTCATCCCTAGAAACTAATTAACTGCCAGTCTCCTACATCACAGCAATATTTTGGTGTAAGGAACTTGCAGCAAAATCAATATATGAGAATAAAGCACAAGTGCAAGGAAAGCAAAGCAATACTTTTAAAACACATTTGAAAAATCCCCTCCTTGCACATCACATACATTTCTAGAGTCAGCCCTCTACTCCCATGTAGCACACAGCTGCATTGCCACAAGATAAATTTCATCAGTTAAAAGTGCACAGCCTTTTAAATGCTTAGGTTAATTTAAATAATTCCAGCAGAACTTGTTTTTTATGCCCGGGAGTCCCTTCAAATTTAGTCATCCATGAGCAGTGGAGCAAATTTATATAAACTACAGAGAACTTATCATAATTTGTCATTATTGTAATTAATAAATGACGCTATGAACATCATTACAAATGTCTCCTCCAATTCATGCATAAGCCTTTCTCCACATATTTCTGAAAACACAAACTCATTTTTCTACAATGCTTCTTTAATCACTGAAGAAGCAGCACCTCAGTACTGACAGCCAGGATCTGTACAGGAATGCAATTCAGGCAAACAAAAAAAGGATACAGTCATCCCTCAACACTGGAGACTGAGTATGAAGGAGTAACCTTCCTGCAGCTCACACAGAACTGGAAACGCTTTTCTATTTTCTCCTTTCTATGTAACTTCTGGGTAAGGCATTTTTCTACAGAAAGTTTACAAAAATACATAGGATTGTTTTGTTTTAAATGTCTTGAACAAATTGTAAGTGCTATTGTTAGAGCTCAAGTGCAAAGGGTTAACAGGAGCTTTGTCCTCCACATTACCTTACCATAACATACATGAGCATGCACACATCACACACCCTGGCAGCTTCTACAGTCAGTAACAATTGTTTTCCAAGTTTTTCTCTTTGCTTGGTTTTTGGCTACAAGGAAGAGCCCTGGCCATTTGCAGCAGTGAGTATTTCTGCTCATTTTTCTGGTGCCATTTTTATTAAATGGTGTTTTATTGTTTTCTGAGGCCTCAGAAATGGAGAGTGGGGAAGTCCTTATCACCTGAATGTCATGGAAAGTATCTGGGTGCTTCAGCCAAGTTTCACTCAGTGGCTGAACACATCCCTCTGTCTAGGGCAGCCATACACATGGAGTTAAAAAGCAAAAATTGTGTTGAGCTGAAGGGTCTCTAAATAAAACCGTGCCCCAGAACTCCCTCTGGCTGGCATTGGCATCTTAGGACACATCAACAGATGCCATTTGAAGCTCCAAACTCACTTCTGCAAAAAAAAAATACCAATGCAAAATAGAAATCCTTCCATGACAAAACTGAGACAGAGTTTATAGTGGAAGCAGAGAAGAATATTAGAAAAAGGCTAAAACTTTTATTTATTTGTAAGCATACACATATTCATCTACATATACATGTAAGAAGTTTACATTAGCAAGATGTTTTACTACAGAAAAAAATAAATCCTATCTTAGTGGGGTAGAAAGGTCAAGGTATTTTAAATTAATTTTTCCACAATTTGTGTCTGACAAACTGATGCTGTCTAGGTAAGTACTGCTATCTTGGATGAGCTCAGGGCCAGCAAAACAAGGTGATAAGGAAGGGACATCATCTCAAAACCAATAAATCTCTTTTCCAGATGGCATTTTTATCTAAGAGTGCCAAAAGAAGCCAGACAGGAAATTTGTGGACCTATATCATGGTAAACTCATTAAGAGTAAGTGAGTTTCTGAAAGACTAAAAGCAAGTTAATCTGGTGCCTCTGATTAAAAAAGGACCTCAGCACTTCAGCTCCATCAGCCTATTGTTTACAATGCATAAAATAACTTAATCCACCAGAGCATCAGTCCTGTGAATATCTCTGGAGGAGATAACACAACTAGCTTGCATTTTAAAGAGGTCCCGAAATGATGTGCTGAAGCTGATGAGTTCAGCAGTGTAAGCACTGAGGCTTTGCTGAACAGAATGAAAAGAGTCCTTCTCAGAGGATCTCCAAATAATTTCCAAATTTAGTCTGAAGGCTAAAACATGAAAGCACGGGGTGAGAAGGGAACATTAAAGCATGGGAACTTTCTTATAAAGCAGCCCAGCCCTTTTGCTATATTTCAAGACACGAGACCTGAAGTGGAGATTGTCTCATGATAATGGACCAAACCAATACCAGGAATCCATGGAGAACAGAAGACCCCTGATGCAACCAGCGGTGGCCACAATGTCTGTCTGTGTGAGCCTAGCAGGAGGGAGACATCCCCCCAGGCACGTGATGAGGCACCTGCTGCTGCCCAGGAGCAGGAGGTAGGTGTTACATTTTGGCCCCAGTTCTCCCAAGAGAGTCAGCCACAGAGATACTTCGAGCACTCAATTGCTACTGTAATAGGATCAACCAAGCCTCGCTCTGAGTTTCCTTAGTCCTACAGACAGCTGCAGACCAGGTTTTACCACAGCAAAGTACTTTGGATACATCACATCCATGCTCCAAATATCTGTTTGCAGCTAAATCAGCTTTTGGAACAGCTTCAGCTCCAAAATTGGTGGCACTCAGAGTATGGTCATCACCCTGCTCTCATTCCATTGCTCAGCTGTGGGACTTTCCCTCAGCTCAAACAACATCAACAACTGTCTAACCAGGGCTAGGGAGACCACCAAAGTTAGAGACAACCACACTGCAGCTGATGATTGTACCACTGAAACAGATCATACGTGAGCAAATCACCCTCTGATTCTCAGAGAGATAAGAAGTTTAAAATTTACTGATACTATCATTGAACACATTCAAACATTTACAGTAACCACCTTTCAAACTCAAAATGGTACTTTTCCTTAGAAGAAGGAAAGGATAAGCAAACGTTTATTTTGCTATATTCTTTTAAGATAATAAAAGCCTTTCCCAAGTACTTTTGCAATTGTAGCCATAAAGTATTTGTATAAGAAGGAACATATTGTTGGCATAGGAAGCATATTTTGTTCTTAAAAATAATATTTAGCTAATGCTCAGAAATGCATTTATGTAATCTGTGCTGTTACACTGATGTATTAATAATGAAATTGTAGCTCTCTAAGAAAGTAATGAACATTAACAATGGAAGTGGAATCAGAATCCTATAATGCAAGAAATACTGCTTGGTCAGCTGAATACAGAAGGTGCATCAGTGATTTGAGTAAGAACATGAAAGGACCATAACGATAATAATCCACATTACATTTGCATAGTTAGTGCCTTTCAGCCAGACAGTGCTCTCTGGGCTTTATAAACTGCAAGTTCTGAAGGTGCCAAGTTGTTGCAGAAGGGTGATGAGCACCAGCAGCTTTTGAGAGCTCTCTACTGAGTTCATGGGGTAGGTTGTGTAAAATTTGTCTTTCAGACACAGCAGCAAAACTTCCTCCCAAAAGCCCTATTCCTTTGGACTCCTGTGAAGAACCCTCATCATAAACACACCCATTTTCCAGGTTCTAGTCATTGTCCTGGATGTACAGCTTTGTTACTGCCTCTCTGACACTGGCCCACCCCAGGTGAACAGGAGTATTTTTTTCACTCAGAAACTTGTTTTTGCACATTGTTCCCAGCTACACATTCGTGGGAGGTACCACAGAGATCTCTCTGCTGTGTCCCCATTCCAAGCAATCTTAGGCTCAAGGGCTGCCCCCTCACTGGGATGTGCCACTATTTCTTCAGGCTCCTGGCCCCCTCCATCACCCAGAGCAAGAATTTTTCAGAGGATGCATCAGCTCTGGCTTCTGGGATGCGCTTAGGTTCCCTTGCCATTTAAAAAACAGCGAGAAGATATCCTTACTCTATACAAGTGGTTGCAGCCACTATGTACCTCCAAGCATGGAAGCAACTAGTAGCCTAAAGGCTGCAAGTGAGAAGCATATGTTTTACAACAATTTAGACATGAATGCAGAAATCTGGGTTTTTAGAAACACTATAAGTACTATTCTGTACTCGGTTGCATTGCTGCATGCAGCCTTATACACAGGGAGCTTTTTAATGTCTGACAAAGTAAGAAACTGCAAGTGTTGTTAGCCAGTTAAAAGTAGGTTGGAATTCCATCCATCCCTAGTTTTCTTGAAGGCAATATGGGTTTGTGAATAACTATAGTTTGAGAGACATCAGTATTTCTATCAACTTCTACTGACCAAGAATTCAAACCACAAACACAGATATTCCTAATTTCTTGCTACAAGAGGTGAGTGGACTGTCTATGTCACAGATCAATAATCAGCAGAGGCATCTTTCAAAGCAGAAGTGTTAAGTGACTGTTGTTCTGCTACACATGGTGTCTTGACAACAGGTTTGTGGTAGTCTGGCATTTACCGAAGGTTGGGTAATTCCCCTCCCCCTGCCCTGGACAGATTTCCATGCACGAGTGGCCAGGCTGAATGAGCAGATCTGTTATTAGCTGCAAGGAGTCTGCGCTTACAGCTGTTGACTGATAACTCTCTGCAAGCTCCCCTCCAGTACTCCAGGTCTTGCTTCTCTTTGCTTATGCTCCTCAGGGATCCCAGGCTGAAGTTTTGCTTGAAGGAGCCTCTACCCTGGCACTTGCTCCTCTCAGCTGCTTCCCCTCTCCTGTGCAATGGAGACAGGGCTCAATGATGCACAAAGCACTGGGCTGCAGTGCTGGATTTTGCCAGGTGAAGACATGGAAGAGTTTTGTGTCCTAAGGTAAAACCATCAAAATATTTTTTTTTTTCTGGCAAAAAATATCCATGATTTTGAACCTTGTGCCTTTTTTTTTAGCAAGAACAGTGACTACACACAACCAATAAAGCAATCAATAATACAGTTTACACTGCTAACATTCTAGCAGAACAATGTGTTTCAGATGTGTAGCCTGTGACTTGTCTGAGACAATGCATTGCCTTGGTGGTTTGATTTCCCAGATTCAAAAGCCAGTATTTCCAAAACAAAGATCTACAGAGCAATTCTCTGAGAGAAAGTGCAGTGGTAGAAAGCATCTTGCTCATACACACAAAGCCAAACCCTTTGTTTTTTGTCAGGGGAATAGTTGTCAGCAGAGACCCTAGAGACGGTAAATTGAATTTTCTGTTCTGCATATACTAATGGGAACTCAGTGTTAAGTCAAATAATGCCCCAAGACTGGCATGAGGTTGAAAAGCAAGTTGTTAACAGGGACAGAGGCCGAGGGTGCTTTCCCATTTGAAACATGCTTTTGCATTTTCCTTCCAGACTTGGAGGATTAGGGTGATAAAGTGGTAGGATTTGCCAAGAGTATTTTAGCTGACTAATGCATGGAAACAATGCAGATTGCCCTTATCCTGTTTGTGAATTAATCATCAAGGTTTCTTCCTTTTTTTTTTAATTTTTATTTTTATTTTTTTAATTTTATTTTTATTTCCCTATAAAATTGTTGGGAACGGTGCTGGTAAAGAAAATTATACCAATAATTTTCCCAGAACTGAAGTTACCTATATAACCTTTATACTCAACTTTTGACACAAAGAAGGACAAATCCTCACCTGTCATACTTGAGAACTCAGAATTTCAGTGTCACCTTTTTAACTACGTCAGTAGTCAAGGTGACAATGACAACTGAAGTTGTAAATTGCACAACATATCTTATAGACAGACAGTAAGTCATAGGTTATGTATATATATTTCAAAATATTTCTTTGAAAACAAGAAGTGAAAGTGGTATGATGACATTTTAGGCAAAGTTTAAATTACACACTACAGGTAGAAAATGTTCACTGTAAAAACAATTTTTACCTGGTCTTACTGAACACAGCAAAATTTGCATAAGATTCGGGAGGAATAGAAGAATTCTCTTAGCTGTTCCCCTCTATAAGTTTGATTGTCTTTGATCAGTGGTTTAGAGGTGATGGTTTGCACCTTGTTCCTCCTTTATTTCAGGTACCATCTCTGAAGCACAAAACACTGCTGTTGTATCGGAGTTAGCATTTATCCTTATTTACTTCATAAGGAAAAACTCAAATTGATTGTCCAAAATGAAAGCATTATCAACCTTGTATAAACCTATTCTGCGATCAGTGAAGGTAAAAACACTTCTTTCTAAATGCTGTTCCATAAGGGATCAGGTCTGCCACACATTGCCACAGAGATGAGACAGGATGACCAGGGACCCTGCATGTGATGGGCATGACCTGAGAAAAGGCAGCAGCTGCTTCCCAAGCTGCAGCCAGGTCTTCTCACCATCCCGCCTCTGTTGTGCTGCTCTGAAGACTGTGCCTTGAGGAAAGCTTCCCATGCTGTTTTAGCAGCATTTGTTGGACTGTTCACCCACCGTAAATCCCTAGCTTGCTTGTCAGGAGGAAGGGAACTGAAATTAGAGGAACACTGAGAGCCTCAGACCACCTACTCTGCAATCAGCAATGCCTGCACTAACAGGGGGATGCAGCTTCTGAGACCCTGCACAGCCACCAATACCAGTGAGAAAGTTTTCTGATTTACAGTCTTCATTCCAACCTTGGAGCTTGGCCAATGGCCATCATATCCAAGAAGTTTTCTTCCAGCCAGGTGTTCATTTCACAGCTCTCCTGTGCTGCAAGAGCTGTCTAGTGCAAAGCTGACTGCACATTTTTTATTTCTTTAGATAAAGCTTTCCACTCCAGCAATATTTATATCATGATCTTCTTGCTTTTCTGTTTACAGCCCCATACTTTATTCTTACATAGCATCTGCAAGGCATTGACATCCAGAGCTTTGCACAGGAAAGACCCCTCATGATCCATCTGTCTCCTGGGTGCTGTTTTGCTCCACTAGTGCTCAATGGGGCCTTTGTGGGTAACATCAGCTAGACACTACCAGAAACCCTTGGACTGCAAGTGTTTAACACACCACAGTCCAGAGGAAAGCTTTTTCTAGCCAGCAATGTTTTTTGTGAACAAAAAAATCCTTCTCTGCATAGCAGAGGCTGTTCCAGTTTCCACTATTGTGTTCAGATTTATGAGAACTCTTCTACTGCCCACCATCAGTGCTGGAAGTGACATCCATTTTTGGGGTTATCATTGCGCACCAGATAACACACACTTAAAGAGTAGGAAGAATACTAGCTTTTCTATCCTCTGACCCTTGACTCTCACTAAAAGAACCATAAGTGGCAAATAAATGCAACGAGTGGGTTATACTCAAGCCAGAAGCAGCACCACAGGTACCAGATGAGCACTGCTCGTGAATAAGATATCCATTATATCCAACCTCATGATGCTGTGGCTAGATATCATAGATAATGGACCTAAAAGCAGTTTCCTTTACATTGCTCTAGTTCATGTACCAAGCCTGTTTCCTTCTCATCTTGACAATTATTTAATCAATTCAATCTTTACAAAGAAATTGTTACATATTTTACAAAGGCACACCCCATAGGTATACCATGAAAACATATGGGTCTCTGAAGTCAAACCCCTCAATTCTATCCACTCTTAGGATATCTTTTCTTCATGCTTCAAATTCTTCAAACCCTTCCCCTAATATCTCCTATCCATGAACCTTGCAGGTGCTAACAACAGCTGTACAGCCACCACAGGCATATTTCACAACATCAGTCATCACTGTTCCAAACGTTTCCAGAGGAGATTGTTGATGAGGCTGCAAGTCCTTTTCAAGAGGACCAAGAAATATGATGGCACTCTTTGTATCCTTCAGCCTCAAGGAACGTCTTTGGTAAGAGCCCAGCTACAGGGAGGTCTGCAGTCACTGAGAAAGCCTTGAAAGCTTTAGTGTGAGAAAGTTTAGGAAAGCAATATTGTTTCCAAAAGCAAGTGCAAGCACGTAGCTGGCTGACTCCTTTGTGGCATCATTGCCCTAAAAAAGGAGATGCCACAGATCACTCAACATTTCTGTTCCTTGCAAACACTGACATTCTTGAGAGTGTTTTCTTCCTCTGGGCTGAAAATTAATTTACTTTGATATTCTATGACAAAGGAAGAGACTGCTTGTTTTTCATGTGAGAAACATTTTATTTCCACATAATGCAGAATCCTACTATGACTCCTGGAGTTCCCAAAAACCTCAGGAAATCCTGCAATACCCCAGCTGCTCACGTGCAGCCCCTCAAAGCCAAAGGGGAATCACAGCAGTCCCTGCACTAGAGTAGGCACCCCACAGGCATGCCACCCCATCTCTTACTGGGAACAGAGGCCTTGAAGAGGCCTTGAAGAGTCAGTTTTTCCAATCTAGAGAGTCCACAGGAGTTTTGATATAGCAAATAGTCCAGCCCAAAGGATGGAGGGGCCTGTGGCTTTCTGACATCCCAGAGAGGTTTCAAGAGCAGAGCAGAGAGGTGTTCATATCCTGCTGATTCAGGGCCTCAGAAGGCAAAGCCTGCCTGCCATGGGATGTTTCTGCTTCACCCCACACAAAATTGATACCCAAGGACTCATAACTTCCTACAGTAACAGAAAATAGGATCTCAAAGCTGCATATCCAGGAGAACAAACTTTCTCCTTTGGGAGACAGAGGCTATTGCTGGTTCAGTCCTCATGGACATATGAAAGGACTCAAAAGGCCTCTCTGTATTTCTCTCCTTGTGCCCAACAGCAACTGGAATTTTTTCCACAGGGCTGCACCTGCAGCACAGCTACCACTTCTCAGGGGGATTTTCTGTCAGGCTTTGCATCCCACTGGTGCTAACAAGGAGATAGTAACTTTCTTTTCAGTAGCAGATTGGATGAGGACTGTAAAAGATATGTTGGGGCAAGGGGAATTCAGCCAATGTCAAACTGGCTCAGTGCATGAGGGCTAAATTGAAGCTATCAGCCACATATTATTCTAATTCTTAAGAAATTATGACTTTTTTTTTCAGCAGGCCACTTCATATACATTTTGGGGTCAATTTAAATCTTATTTTGGACACTAGTGGGAGGACAGATAGATCAAGTAACAGTCTCCTGTTAGCAGAATCAAGGACCGTACATTCTGTTTCCCAAACATAGCGTTGAACTTTACCCCTAGACCACCATGGCTCAGTTAAATGGATTAAACAAATAAGGATCTTTTAGCTGACTAACTGGAAAGTATTTTTTCATTGTAATAAAAATATGCTGAGCAAGTACTGGAAACATAAGGGAAGTCTTTCCAGAGCAAGATCTACATGCTTATTTCATCTTTTGTTTGACAGAGATAGGCAATTTAAAAGAACCCTGGGGCGAGCAGCTTACAAGAGAGGAGCTTCATCTTTGGCCTGTCAGTAGTCTTAGCTGTCTATCCTTGCACCTCTATCATCAGTCACAGCATTCACATCACAGGAGTAAACACCCATAAACTTGGCTCAACCTTTGTCCAGCCCCATGACTTGATCTATGTGTTCTACATGTTTGATGTGCACTATGTGTTTTCTTACTCCTAATTCCATTATCTCATTTTCTGTGCCAGGAAAGGTCCATTATTCTGTGCTCAGAGTACTAACTTCATAGTGTTTACAAATCCAGCGAGAAGTTGTTGGAGGGCAGCAGCTGCTTTCAAGAGCCAAGAACTCATACAGGAACAATTTTGCTTCAAAAAACAAAGACTAAGGTTATGCTCACCTGAGTGCTGAGGAACAAATGGTTTGGGACAAGGAGGAAGGATTAGGAATACACTACGCTTGCATGTGCCACCAAGTCATGTGTCCCAGCACAGGAAGGCTGCAAAGCAGCAAGGATTGATGTGGTCCAATGAGGAGACCAGACTCTGACTCTTGTATTACACTAAAATCACCCTTTGCACATTCCAGAGAGTTTTGTATGTGCCTTGAATGTAGGGGCATTTTGACACACTCCTTTCTGTTGTTTACGGTATCATATGAGCCTCACAGGCTCTTGACATTTTACTGTGAATCCTGTTGAAATCAGCATCTTCACACATGTGCCATACAGAGCAAGATCCCTGCTACAACTCTGCCATGTAAAAAGCAAAGCTATTTAATAGGCACAAGGATAAAGCCTTGCAAACATACTGGTCCTTATTCCAGCTTCAGAAAGAAAAAAGCTGCTTCAGATACCACTGAATTCTTGATGAATGAGCTCACAGACTGCAAGAAAACATCTCCTCATCAATTCTCGATCCTTTAACTTAAATGCCTGGTACCTACTTGTAGGCATAAAACCAAAGAAGAAGTTAGTACATTCAAAAATACAACCAGTTTTCTAGCTAAATCACAATAACATCAAAAACCTGAAAACAAGCTTCAAAGCAAGTAAGGAAAACACAGTCCAGAAGTGAGAATTACCACAAAATGCCAAGTTATATCTTACAGAGCACTAACCAGAAGTCTTTAAACCTTCAGACGCCAGCTTATCCAATGTACCATTCTGCTCTTCTCAGCTCAGGATATGTGAGGATACTGAAGGAATGCAACCCAGATGTTTATGCTTTTTTCAAATTTAAGCCTTCTGAAACACTAAACCAGTGAGATGGGTAGAGTTTTTCAGACACCAGACACCAGCCTGTTAATTACAGATAGGCTTGTCTGGCTGAGCTGGGAAAAGCAGGGAGCAACCTGGAATACTGAAATAGAAGATTCAGAAGGTAGAAGTACTTGACAATATTTTTTCCTTCACTGCTTGACTTTTAAATTGGATTGCAGTCCTCCATCCTCCCATCCACGGAAGATCCTGTTCCCAAGTTAATTCTTGTAAGGTAAATTCTGCTGCTGTTCCCAGCTGGTGTGGTCCACAGAGGAACCACAAATTCTATCAGCCATTGGGACAAACGTGTTGCTAGAGGAATGCTGAGAAGGTGGTTAAACTGAAAATCAAATTCCAACACATTGCCCGGGTTTGACTTATTTCTGGGCTCACAGATGTAGAAAAGCCAAAAAAAATAAAAAGCCAGTGAAAATAATTACTGTCATTATTTCCTGGCAACCACTTTCCAATGTATATAATTTGGCACATTTTTGTATGGTACATGCCTGCAGATAGCTTTAGAGGTATTACTGGTGTTTGGACATGTGGAAGTAAACCAGATGCCTTGGCTTGGCCCCAGGTTCAGGTTTTTCCCCAAGTTGCCAATTTCTAGTAAAGGTCGTTGTCGAAAGGGTGTTGGTGATCTTACTGTGACAAGCCCAAGAGAAGTGGACTACACTCCAAAATACAGAAACCTCCTTAAGACAATGTTCTCCACTGACTGAAGCTGGAGATTCACCTCAATATTGCTTTGGATCCATTTTTGTCATGACTGAACCACGGGTACAGAAGCTGAGCACATTGTCTCCCTCTTTTATTTCATCTTTCAAGAGGCTCCACTCCAGCACAATCCTTCCTGACGGAAGCATGCTGGAGCCAGCTCCCCTGCAGAGTCCAGTCCCTGTCTTCCCTTCCAGTGCATGGAGAGAGACAGACTCTGCATGGCTGAGTGTGTATGCTTTCAGACTGGGAGTACAGAACCTCCCTTTTCAATGTTAGATTAATCTTATATAGCTGCTGAACACCCAAGATACTCAAATTACTGTTCTATCCCACAGTATTTCTTCCCTCCTTTCATCTGAGCCCTCTACTCCTTGAGGAATCACAGTTCCTGCTAAAGGCTCTATAGGCTCTAGTANAAAAAACACAAAACAAAACAAAAAAAACCTCAACCCAACAAAAACACCCCACACCTCAAATTAAGCTAAAAACAAAAAATCAAACCAAACAAACAACAAAAGAAAGAGTAAAATACAGAGAAGTTCCAGGATTTTTATTCCATTACCTCTCTTACTGTCTTTTGAGGAAGGAAAGCCCTTATCCTACTAGGTAGGTAATCCACAGCAAGGTAACTAAGAACACAAAGTGCTAACATGTGTAGTTAGTGCATGAGTTTGGGGGTTTGGGTGGTGGGGATTTTCTCGCTGGATTTTTGGGGGGCTTATTCTTGGAAACTCTAAAACCACACTATTATTTTTCTTTCTCATAATAATCACTGTAATAAGAGCACAGCTCAGAAAATACTGAATTGGCATTTCTAAAGCCTCTTGGCTGCCCCATTTTGCACCAAGAAGAGCTATCTTCTTGGCACTGACTTAGACAGCCCAAAGACATAGCACGTGTTGCATCACATGCTAATAGCCAGAAGAGCAACATTTATACTACTTTATATGAATGAGACATGAAGAAAAATAAAGTGTCTTATGGATAACTCAACAAGCTATTCATCTAACTGGGCCTAATTTATTTGATCTATAATAACAAGATATTTCCTCCTTTATAATTTCATTCTTTAAATTCACCAGATGACAGAAGAATATTGTAAGCAGAAATTCTGTACTAGAAACCACATTCCAGTGGTATTGAGAAATCACTTTCTTGTGGTGGAACTAGAAGCCTATTCTTGGAGCTGCAAGGATTTCTGTTTCTCTGTGATAGTTTTCTGTGTGGTTGAGATGTAGTGTACACTACAGAACAGGCCTTATTTTGCATGCCAGTGAACCTCATGGGCAGTAAATCTTTTTTCTTGAGCAATTAAATTTCTGACTTTAATCTTTCATTTTCTTGATAGAAGTGGTTTCCTGGATCAGGCTGAATGCCAGAAAATAATCTGAAAAACAAAGGTTGCCCCCAGCTCTAAACTACATTTAATATTTCTCTTGCACTGCAATCATCCCTGCTGCTTTCTTTTTAAATCTTTTTTTTTTTATTTCTTCACTGTAATGCAAGAGATCAACCCTCACAGCTGGGAAAGAGTAAGCAAGTTTCAAGACATGCTGTCTTAAGAGACCTGAAACATCTACACACACCAAATCTTGCCCTTTCTACTATCTATTGAGGCAAAAGTGCTAAAGCTGAAAGAGATATTCCCAGTCCTCAATGCCTTACAGCTGCCCTCAAAATCTCAGTTACAAACACCATTAATCTAGAAGTCCACGTCCATCACTACTTCACCCTGTCTAGCTTCTCCATTCTCCCCATATCTAGGGGGGGAAACCCACCAAACGCTGGCATTCTAGTTTATCCCTTCTATCTGTAAATGAAAGATTATTTTTAAAAAAGGAAAAGACTAACTGCAAAGATAATAGTATCTCTATTAACCAGAGGGTCCTGAAACAATTTTTTAAGCAGTTAAATGAACTAGAAAGTATTTGTCCAGTAAGACACCAGTGTTCCCTATTAAGCCTACATTCTTTATCTATAATGAGGCTACTGAGCAGAGGTAGGCATTCATTACCAGTGGTCTTGCCTCCTCCAGGGTGGGCTCTTTCCATTAGGAGGTGTCTGACAGGACCATATTTTGCAGTAACAGAAGACTGGACTGGATTGAGACATGCATAAAACTGTGAATCTGAAACCTGCCAGAGAGTTTGGGTGTCCAATAGTACCTCTGGCATCAGAACGGGCATCTGTGCCTATCAACATGGGAAAGATGTTCTGGTTGTGGTGATTGGTTCTTAGCTGGACAACTTCAGAGACAGTAATGACACTTAAAGAAGGGCATCAAAGCATTCAAGCTCTCTACTAAAAGTTGAAAAGGAACATTACACACACCATAAAATGCATTATCTATTCCAATGATGTCTTGCACAAAATAAATACTTCTTTCTTAATAGAGTTCTCCCTTCATCATTTTCAGAAATGCCTGGAATGTTATGCGACTTGGCATTAGGAAAGTTTTCACTTAAAACTCCACCTATGAAATACAACTGATCTCAGACTGAATGGCAAATCTCCCTTTTCAAGACCTCAGTATGTAGCTTCTACCCCTTAATAAAGGTATTGGTTGTATTTTTCCAGGTCTGATCTAGTGAGTGCCAAGCTGTACTTTTCACTTCTGCTTCCATTGTACAATAAACTTAGCATGATTTGTGGGTGTTCAGCACTTAAATCTCATCCTGCAGACCTTTAAGATCTTGTTTAAGCCTTTAACCCTGGGATGATAAAGTAAGAAGTCCAGGATAATTTAGTCCATATAAACATCCTTCAGTTCTTCTTTATGGCCCCTTATGCAGCCACAAAAATACAGGTTCATATTTGTCCAGTATCACACAAGGACAAGATTAACAGTCCTGCACCTGCTGTGGACTAACAAAAATCCTACAACACATTTCAAAACAACTGCAGAAAAACCTCTACCCTCTCCGGTGCCCTTCCTAGACTATTCAGAAGTAGTGTCAATATTATTCTCTACCAAGCATCAGTTTATGCAAAATATTTTCATGACTGAAAACAACCAGGAAGATGCTGGAATTACTTTATAAATCAGAGACAGGGAGTATCTCATCAAATTTGTTTAAAGTCAGTGAAGGGTATCTGTTAGGACTATTGACTGGGTGGGCTACTGACTGAAGGAGATGGCAGAATTAGCTCAGTAGGCTTAATTTATCACAAGAATATCCTATTGACTTCAAAAACTCAGCCACTGACAGAAGACACTTGTCATATTTGCTTAATAATTTCAGAAAAATAAATAGCTGTCTTGAGTCCTCTCAGGTCTGAGAAACTGAGCAAGCAGCCACTGAGCAGACAAACTCTTTGTCCAAGACACACAACACCTTTCACTTTGCTGTGCTCCTACAAACTGGAGCCAGGGCATGATGTAATACAATCAATTTGCTTGACACAAAAGACACAGAGAGGACAGTGAGAACTGCAGACCGAGTGTGTTTTAAGAGAACCATATTTCCAAAGAGGTCAAAAAAGTAATTGGGCGGTAATACAATTGTGCAAGACGATATTAAAGCCTATGGTTATTCATTTTATTGCATTTTGCTGCAAGCCATAGAACCAACGATCTATCTAGGTTGAATATTATTTTGTTAAGTTTAGAAATATACAGAAAATGAACATTTGGTTGCCACCTTTGGCTTTCCTACCTAGGGCAGAGTTCAAGGCACTCTAGACTATGTTTCAAAGCTATTGAGCCTGCAGGAAGAGTAGATCCCTAAACACACTGAAAACCCAAAGCAGAGTTACTCCATTTTTAAGTGCTAGCTGAAACATAGACTCTTCCTACACATCCCTAAAGGACTGCTGTGTTTTTACAAAAGCAGGAGCTCTCAACTGCTGTGATGTATTCCTGCAAGCTTCAAGCCTAAAATGTGTCCACACTACACTTGGCAGGAGAGTGCGTTAACTCCTATAGAAGAGCTTCACAAAATTCATCAGACAGCCCAAGTATAGGTTTATAATACTTCTGATTCTTGACACTGAACTATTCAAGGGCTAGCACATGTGATCCATTTCACTACTAAGTACTAGTACAGTCTCCCTGCGGCAAAACAAAAAGGAAAATAATGGAAAGAATTGTGCTTAACTAAATTAACTACAAGTTAGAAGGAGCTATATTTAATGGCTGGTGCTTCTGCTGCTTGACTACACTAAATATTCAACATATTTGCAGAAACAAAAGCAAGATGTAAAATGTGACTCCATTTCACTGATGTCTATAAATGCTTAACTTTAGATTAACCCAAGCCTCATTTTCAAACCTGTGTCCACCTGTTCATTTGTAATTGCATATCAGAACCACCTGCACCTCCTAGATTCTTATGTTCAGAAGGAAGATTTGGATTAAGTACAAGATTCTTCAACTGAGTGTGCCTTTGAGTGTTGCATTCACTAGAGGCTCTTCAAAGTTAATTAATTTCTTGACTGTATGGATTTGTTATGGCTTGAACCTCAAAGTAAAACAGGAGCTAACAACTTATTTCCCTGTAGATTGAATACACAGCTACTTCTTCATATGGCAAGAGGTCCATATTGGCAAGTCTGTGCCCAAATCATGAGAAAGGGCATCAGCCAGCCACTGCCTAGGACAGCTTATGGTCTACCATGGTACCTGCCTTCAGCCCAGCTCCCAGGAAAGCAGAACCACAAGTTATCCTGCCTGCATGAGTTTGGCAGAATGCATCAGGGACAAAGATTCTACTCTAATTTTTCCAAATCTCACTTGCTCTTATACAAAGGAAGGTGAAAGACAGAGTTCATGTCAGAATTAGACTATTCTTATTCTGTTCTGAAACGTCACACCTTCCATCTCAAAGCACCAGGTGTAGGTGGTACAGATATGTGACAATACCCAAGCATCTCAGCAACCTGTTCTGCTTTAACTGCAGGGGGCTGATAACTGCTCTGCAAATACCCACTGCTTGGGGCAATCAACACATTTATTTTCCCCAAAACAATCAAAAGTTACTCCCCAGATGAGGCAGTAAATGTGCCTGCATACTTGCAGTGGTTGCCTAATTTGTTGTGCTAATTTGTTGGTTTGTCTGAGAGCACTGTTGCTTGCTACAGCAAAGCCCTAATAAAATTCACTGCTGGTAAAAGCCTAGTGAAACCACCTGGCATAGATTTACTAGAGTGATACTTTTCTTTTTACTTCAGTGCTTTTCCCAGACAAATTTGCAAGGGACTGCTATTTCCATTACAGATGTCTTGGTTATACCTGCGCTTGTGTATCTTGTCACTCCAGAAGGACTTGGCATCAAGAGCAGTTGGTTCTCCAAAATCCTAAACAAGCTATAGGATTAGACTGACAAACTTTCTAGAAGCCCTGATGAGGCCAAACCCACAGGTCCTGATGGGGAGCACCTCACAGTCAATCCCCTGACCACTGAACTCAGTGGAGCACAGACAACTGACAGGTGGTGTTGAGCCACTTGTGTCACCAAAGAACCAGCACCATACTGGGCTCTGCTCTCTTCTACCATCGACATTACACAGATTTACTCAGAAAATGTTTGTTTCAGGTGGTATCATTGCAAGGAAAAAAACTGATGGACACAATAGATCAAGACAGGCATTAAAAAGCAAAAAGTTTTAACATGATCATTTCTTCTCTCCTCAGCCAGAATGCTAAAGCTAAATCTTATTTCCATGGAGGTCTCTGTTTTATTCCACTCACAATCCCTCTTGTCCTCTAAAACCCACATACATGCCATTAGTCAATAAGCTTAAGGATATCAAACAACAGGCAATTAATGTTAACAACTGACTCAGTCTTCCTTTTCTTTCAGCAGTAGTTTGTGGTCTTACTGAGCAGACTTTAGAAGAGAAATAGAAGAAATTGAATACATACCAACCAGCAAAACAATACAACAAAATAATACATCCCTAAAAGCATAAAAAACCAGAAACTGGATGTGACAGCAGAACCTATATTCAACATATATTGAATGATTTACCATTCACAGGCACTTTCACTCACTGCCAGCAATGAGTAGAATGGCAATAGACATTTGCCAGCTTTCATAAATGTGTCTCCTTTTTATTCTTAATTAAGTACCTTCTTCTTACAAGTCATTATGTCAAATGCCAGCACCTTGGCACTGAGCTGTGGCTCAGTAGTCCAGACCTCAAGAACCATGTTCAAGTTAGAGTAGCTTTTCCAAGGTTGTGCAAGATCATCTTCTTCTTTAAGGGTACCATCTAGAGTTAGGAAGTGGTTATGCTGCCTGTTGGTCAACAAAATAGACTAAAATTGTTATCAAAAGGTAGAAGGTAGCTACTGGAAATTATTTGCCATTATTAGACCCAGCAAATCCTCAGTGATCTACATTCTAACAAGACAGCAATAATTCTGATATAGCCTGAAAAATTAGAAATCTCTATGGACTACACAGCTTTGCCTTCTAACCCAATGGATAAGATGTAACAGCAATGTCTTTAACAAAACCAGTGAAAACCACTGCTGGAGTTTCAGGAAGGCATAATGCATTGTAATGAAAATATTTTGTCACAATTTCCAGTAATCCTATTGCTTTTTTCATATGGAACCAGTTATTACAAGGTATCTTGTTCATCTGAAGAACATACATTTCCATCCCCACAGGCTTTGTCTGTAACACAAATAACTAGGAATTGCTGGTACTCTAAATGATGATGCACAAATTAGTACTTTCTCTCTGGCATAGATGCAACATCATTTAGAAAATAAAGGCTAAAGAACATGCTTAGCAAACCTGCAGGCATACAAAATCCCCATACACACAGAAGTAAACCAAGCATCTCTAATGTCCTCTCTCATCACTCAAGAGGGACATGTGGAAACTTCACTAAAAATATTTCCTACGGCAACAAGAGCATTCACCTTCTGCCCCTGATGGGTGGTGATTTACAAGCCCTGAGTGGCTCTCTCATTACCCCACACAGAGACAGGCTCCATGTTTAGGCTTGTGCCAGGCTGAGCTCCAAGACTCCAAGAGGACTTTCCGTTCCCTACACAATGGGAGGTCAAAACCTGAACCAAAGAGGCTGTTCCTGGCAAGAAAGCACTGAACAACAGGGGGGAAATAGCTTAGAAAGAATAATCATCAAGTGCATGCATGGTGTTTTCAAACCAGCATTTTAAATGTTGTTCTTTGAACTTGGAAGTCAACCTGAAACAAAAGTACATGCTGAGCAACACTCTGCAAACAGGCTGGGATTCATAAGTTACCCAAACCCTGTCACCAGGGCCATCAAATTTGATGTTCTGGGAATAAGAGTTAGGCAAGCACCGCTCTACTTGTGCAATGATTTAAAGACAACAAGCAGCACATACAAGCAGCTCTCCAGAATCCTCACGTTGCGCACAGAAGTTCACCCCCAGCAAAACATTTACGCTTGTGTTTCAGGGAGGTAAGTACTGTATACACACACCCACTGAAAAATAACAGCACATCTCTGGAAAGGACTCTTGCCAAGGCAAAACCTTTTCTCTCAGAGATCAGTCCTTGATTCTCCTTTCCCCCCAACAGAGAAGTCAGCCAACTGTTTGGTGTGAAAACAAATTCTCCCAGTGTGGCCACAAGCTGAGCTAACACAAGAAACATTTCCTCTTGCCCAGCTTCTGCAGATGATGGGACTTGGTCCCAAGGCACTGTATTTAGTTTCAGTCTAGAGCTGCAGATCAGCCCGAGGCTGGGAATCCCACCCTTGCCCTGTTTGAAGGAAACAGTGTTGAAAGGAAAGCATTTGCCTCCAAGAGGAAGGATTATTTTTGAGGACTAAGCATTTAGCTGTTTAGGGTACAAACCAAGCAAAGAAATTTAGCCAGACGTCAACTAGGGGAATAACACACAATTTCATTCTGTAAAGTGTAATTGTTTTCTTAAGTAAGTTAGAAGAGGAGCAGCAATTTGGTGGTATTCTAAAAAGAGGGAGCTCATATTTAACAGAGTAATTCAGATCTGATGAAGTGTATATGCATTTATTTACCTTTCTCTTGGTACATAACTCAAATCCATCTGGGCAGATCTCCTGGGCAGTAGTTCTGTGGTGTGCACACATACACAAATTCACACTGACTTTATGAAACAGTCACCAAATTTTGGCCAGATATGAGCTATGTTCAAAGAGATCCAATTTAATGCTATTGCTTCAAAACCAAAGCTAGGACCGCATTCTTCAGTGTCAGATAAGATCACCTGAAAAGAACATGTGGTACTTCCATAGCATTGCTATGCAAAGATACCCTGGTCCTAAGGGCAACATAGCTACAGACAGCCAGATCCTCTCCCTCACTGCTCAATCACTCACACAAGCCTAGAACATCATACTGATTATTTTTGCACATGAAGGGGAGAATAAAGAAATGCAAACCAACAAAGAAAACCCACACCAAAACATCCAGTTCTCCTTTCCCCATCCTTTAGAAGCAGAACATATGAGTTTGAAGATTTACATTAACCTTATGAGGCTTTCTGGGAACTTTAAAGCACCATGGCTCTGACACAAAAAGTGCCAAGATGATATAAACCCAAAACTTGGATGGTATTAGGTGCCTAATGGGATATTTAAGAATGTCTGACGGCGTTACGCCTACACTACAGTCACCACTGTAACCACAGCTTGGTGCAGAGATACTTCAATATAAAATTCAGCTGAGTAACAGAATTTCAGCACTTTGACTTTGCTGAGCTCTGACCTAAACTCTGCTGGTTCCTGGATAGGCAGCTTACAGTTCAAGAACAGCTGCCATCTACTTCAAATACAGCAGCTGTTACAGTCTAAGAATAACATAGATGGGTCTCAACCCAACTTCTGTGAAGCTTTGAAGTCCAGCTTTTAGATCCAGCTGGGAAAAGAATTGGCTCTGAGAAGGATTATTTTTGAGGACAAAACATTCAGCTGCTAAGAGTACAAAATGTACAGTAACCTATGCAGATCTATGTGCTGAACTAAGAGAACAGCATCCAGCATCAGGAAGCAACAGGCTTCCTAGCCATCTGCACAGTAAAGTTTTAGAACATCTACTGAGGAAGCCTACATTTAAACCTTTTTAGAGTCAGGCACCAAACTGCACAGCCCTTCCCATGTGTTGAGTTGAACAAGCAGAAAAAAAATTAAGGATGGAGAAAAAGTAATGGAGCTTGTGCTTTCATTAAATCTAGCCACTTAATTTTTTCTTCTCACTCCCCTTCAAATAGCTAAGATTTCCTCTCCCAGTATCCTGGGATATGTGGTGGGAAAAATGGGACAAATCAATTCACGCCTCTAAAATTATGCCACTGTACCCAACACCCACATACAGAGATTCACTGGACCAAATCAAGAGGCCCTGTTAGTGCTGGGATTTGCAGGCAGAAATCTTCATCATTCATTCTCCCGGCACCTGGCAGGAGCCTGGAGTTTTCAGAAGTTTATTATTCCTGTTCCACAGTACAGAGTGTTTCACTGATGTATTTAAGCAACCTCCAGTTAAAAAACAGACCGAAACAAAACAACCAGATACATGCTTATCACTGGCAGGGGTGTGATGTCAAACAAACACCAGTCAGCTCTGTGGGAAGGTCCAAGCCTGCAAAAGTCAAGGGAAAGGAAGGGAACCACTCAACCAGTCCAGCACAGGCAACACAACTCCCAGGAGAGGAGGCAGCCCAAACAGAGCTCACTAGAGACATATTTTAGCAGCTAGGTCTACTGAATCAAAGTGAATGGCCCCCAACACAGCTTTGTAAACTGTTCTTTCCCAAGCATGATGTTTTTGCTAGCTAGGCAAGGCATCAATATGGGATGGAAGGTAGATATCCAGATGCCTTCGAGAAGTCTCAGCAAGTGATTCTGGCTTAAGGATGCTGACATCTCTTTTCTCTCTCAGCTTCAAAGCTGTACACAATCTTTCCCTCTTTCTCATCACTGACTCTTTCCCTCCCCTCTCTTCTATCAGTGCCTATGAAGACAAATCAGTTTTTCACTTACCTTTTAGCCACAGATTGCTTGCCTTGTAGTCATATCGGTCTACCCAAAACAGAGGAACGGCATCCACTAAAAGATGCGTCTAGTTATTTCCACCTATCCTTTCTTACATTGCACTCCTGTGTTTTACTGCTGGTTCAACGAGCTTCAACAAGATCAAAATTTGTATTTGTCAGCATGGGCCTTAAGGACAAGGATCTTCCTAGCTACTCACTATTCACACTTACACTAACTCAGACCAAACAGACCCACCAGCCCATTGCAAACTTAAGAACACTAAACCTTCTTCCACCAGCCCCACAAGGCTCACAGCCCTTCCCTTCTCTTCCCACAGGCTGGGCTAATTCACAGCACCTGCACCTTGGAACGTGTAGCTTTCTCCCAGCTGATGCTCTTCAAGGCAGCTCAAAGAGAGATAACAAAACTTAGTAAATGACATTAGTTTTTCTGATTAATGTGTTTCTCCTTCTGAAGAAAAACACAGTGTCAACCTGAAAAGGCCTTTTACCTAAATTGCTTGGGAAAAAAGACTAAAAAATCCTGCTGTATGGGAATCCTTAAAGGGAACCAAAGCAAGCACCAATTCCTGCCCTAGGACGACACAGTGTTCCACTTTACTGGAAACATCACGTGGAAGGAACTACTTTCTTTCCTTAAAAAGCACTAAGACAAAAGACCCCAAAACCTGTCTTTTTCCCAAAAAAAGGGTTGTTCTCTTAAGCAACTACTCAGAGGTAATGATATATCAAAATCCATCCCAAATGAAGAAAACAGTTAAATCTACAGCAAGGCGGGTATTAGTTTCTCACTGAAGTTGGCAGAATCTAAGTGTGCAAGTTTCTCTGAAGCTGACTAGCAGGACAACCAAGCCCAGAAATACAAACCCTTGAAAGCCTGGTGGTAGAGTTTGGATCTATGTTTGTAAAGCAACACATACTTGCACTGCCCTGAGTGCTGCCCAGCCACAAGGCTGTTATGCAGCTGCCAACACAGTGCTCTAACAAACTGAAGAGGGGTTTTGAAATTAGCTTGGATAAAAATTGGGCCACAGCTAAAGCACATCATCAGGAGTTTTGCTTAGCAATGATCTGGATGACTGGCATGGATGATAATAATAGTGGATGATTAGAAAAGCATTGCTGCATTTCAACAGTTTGAATAGTGCCACTAAAGTCCCAGGGAGAGCAATTCAAGTTTGTGTGAACCAGTACCAAAGGAAAACTATTTTCGTGAGTTGAGAATTGACCAGTCAGCTTTCATGTACAGTATAAAGCTTTACATTTGCCATGGTGGATAATGACAGATAGAAGTAATTCTCTGTGTATTGAGAAGTTACTTTCCCCCTCTGTTTTAAAAATTATTTTATTTATCCAAGGTTACTTATGGGAAAAATTAATGGTTAGTCAAACACATATTACTTAGTTGCAAAAATAATAAAGAACTTTTTAAAGAAGAGAAATGAGAACACCAAATTGACTTGAATTTATTTGACTTGAATTTTCATCTCATATGGGAAGGCATATGAATATTTATATACAGTAAAGTCAAGTGTCTAGCCACCAAAATAATGTCATAAAAAGCCATCAGGAGAAAAGGTCTTATTATTTGAATAGATTTTTTTCCTTCTGTGGTTCTTTCTTGTTGAAGTCTAAATAAACACTTGGTCTGCAGCCATATTTCATCTGTTGGCATTTTGGAGAGGTAGCAGGCCCCTGTGTTAAAAGAGAAAAAGTTTTTCTCTTGGTAAGCAGCAAGAGTAGGGCCCTGAGGAACTGAGGGAGAGGCTTCACAGTCCAAAATAATCACCCATTCAGGCTGCTTAAGATGAGACACTGTGGGAAGCCATTTACAATGCTCTCCAGACGCAGCCAGAGAAAAGCAAGAAGTGCTCTGCCAAAAGGAGCAGAGACCTCCACCCTTGCATGATATATACCAGAGAACACAAGATAACAATGTCCAAGGAAACAGCATCTGAAGTCCTAATGCTGAGGCATCTCAAGCTCTTCACAAATCAATTAACCACCAGTACAAAATGTTTGCCTATACATGTTTTAGGCAGCCATGTGATTCTGCAAAGTCTCCATCTGCGAGGACTAGATCTCATTCTCCCTCTCTTTGCATTGCAGCAACAATTAGAGGCATTCCAAAATTCAGAAAGGTTGGCCTCTAGCCCTTCTGGGAAGTGTTTGCATACCCAGGTTCAGAGGAGCAGTGAGCATCAACAGAAAAGTACAGAACAGGGGGGACTGGAGGGCTGTGACTTCCCAGCCTGGCTGGGCTGCAACTCCAAGGTTCTCAGGACATCACCTGGAAGATGCTGCTGGCAAGCCACAGCTTTGGAAAAACAGCAACAATTGCCCATTTTCATGTGATTCAAGACTGACCCACGTGGTACCACTCATGCCAGCCAACACCTTGCTGTGACCCAGATTAGGTTTCAGGAGAATAAGAGCTTGGGAGCTTGGAGCTGTTGTGGATTTTTGTGTAAGATGACACTTGGACAAATGACATTTTTCTTTTTGAAATTTCTTCTTAATTAAAAAAATTCAATAGGACTTTTCCCTCCTACTGTCATAAATGTTGTGAAACAAACCCTTCCAGACATCAAAGCAAGAGTGATTGTTTCTGGGTTTCAGAGCAAGCCTGAAACTGGATCCAGACCAGTACTTGCAGACACACTTTTTCATTTTTAAGAGCCATTGCCCAATGGCTCTCACATTCCTACCAGTGGCCAGTCCATTGTTTATGAGCATCCTCAGTAAAGCTGCTGTAAATAATTTACACAACCCTCAGCCAACCAAGGCTGAGATGGTCCCACCAGGGCCACATGAACATCTCAAGCTATAGCTGTGTTACTTTACACATGATGTGAAATGAAAAATAAAGCCCTGAGCATTCCAGTCATACCAAGTGTGCTTCCGATAGTACTTTTAAACAAATCTCCAGTGTTTCAGGGATGGAACAGAACTGGAGTCTGTCTGTTTCGATTTAAATCTGTCCCTGAAAGATGTCCATTTGTTAACAGGGAGAATTACAAGGGAAGGAACAAATAAACATTACAAAAACAAAAAGAAAGCCAGACTTTTTAAACACTCAGATGCCTGCATAGTTCCCAGGCTGAGCATCCATGAGCTAAAGAAAAAACCCCTATCTTCTCAACAGTGCACAAGATCTAGCAGCTCCAGGGCTGTGCAACCTATCTGGGAATCAGATATGGATTTAAAGGGGTGAAGGGAGGAAGAGAGGAAAAGCATAATCCCTGACTTGCTCCCATGGCCTGTGCCTTGCAGGGCACGTAGTCTCAGGCCATACAACAGGGCTGTCTGTAGGCACCACCACACACCCCATGTGGGCTGGTGCACAGATTGTCCTCTCCAGAGAAGTGAGAAACCACCCTGAAAAGTGCTTTTGTCTGTCGACAGGGTCAATACACCTGGTGGTGTGGTCAAGTGTAAAGAGCTTTAGCTACTGTAGATAAAGAAGACGTCTGGCTGATACAGGTTTTTAGGACCACTTCTGCCTTTGCTTTCTACTGCAACCAAAGGAAAGATTTGTGTCTTTTGTATGTATGTACCTCAGCCAAAGCCATTCCAGTTTTAGGACTATGGCCCTATGAACCTCTGTTTGTGTCCACACTTATGCTGCTGCAGGACAAACAGAAAGTCCATGTAGACTCTCTCTCCACCAGGAGCTCAGGTCTGCAGCCACCAGTCACAGGCTGGTGTTAATGTACTGTGCTGAAACATAGCAAGTCCCCAACAAGTGACAGTAGGTCACTTTATTGGTATCTAACTTGTCCCACAAAAAGCCATTTAGGTTCCCATTTGGCCCAGATATCATATTTATGTGGTTCAAATTTATGCCCACATTTAATGCAGGAATGTTAGAGATTGAGTGTAATTTGTGTTTCTACTTCTAATAGCTATGTAGAAAATATTAGACAAAGACAATAAAAGGAAAAGCTTTCCCCTGTCTCTCTCCTCAAACTCCTCTTCAGCTTAACCCAATTTTCCAAGTCACTTAGAGGCCTTTAAATAAAATGAAATCCTAACGATGTCGCTGCCATGAATAATTAATTGTACCAGTACAATCTTTCAAACAAAATCCATTCTCATTAGATTAGAGGTTTTCTCAAGACACACGAGTTCATTATGGCATTTTTACATCCTTCTTGTCTCTTATGTTTCTTTGTCTTTCCTTATCTGTGTCTTTTCTCATTTGTGTCTGAGACACAGGACTCCATCACTGCAGTAGCCTCCAAAGCAACATTCCAAACCCAGGGAAGAGAGTCCCTGTACAACGAAGGCACATGGTGGCAGGAATTTGAGAGCTCTGTCTGCAACTTATATGCAGCCCAGTGGGATGGGGAGTTCGCTGGACACTCCTGTTTCCAGAATCCAAGGACTCTGTTTGAAAGGTTTACCCCTCCCTGCTAAAAGCTCCAAACCTTGAACAGTTTAAGCAGTATAGTTCAATTTTAGTGTGAAATCTTTGTTAAAGCTATTTTCACTGTTTTAAGATACAGGAGGTCAAAGTGATGCCTTAGATTTGCATTGCATTTCAATTCTGATGTTAATAACCAGGCATCTATCTTTTTCTACCCAGCTTTCTACTCAGATTATCAAGGATAACAGGTGAATTAAGGATAGAGGATCATAAGCATTGCATATAAGAAGTGATTTGTCTATGAACATTTCAGTAAGCAAAACTTCCAAGTCACTGAGAGCTGCATTTATCCAAAGACTCAGGAAACTATTTTAAAGTATAATAGGAGTCATTCACAGTATCCTTAGTAATAGCTTTTGCCACAAGGAATAAATCTTCTGATCCGATGTAACCCAGTCTAAACTGCTGGCATCCAACATGTTTTTTTCTTAGGCCTCAGAGTCCAGACTCATCCAGTGGAATTTTCTTCTTTTAAAAGTGATGATAGTATAAGGAATGAGAGCTCTCTGAAGTCTTCAAAGCAACTATTATTATTTATTTGGAAGAGGCATAAAAATAAATCCAGATCACCAAGAGTCCTCAGGAATTTGATTTTATTTTTCACAGAGGCATTACTTTCAGTGCCAAGGACAGATTCCATGTCTGATAACTATACTTCATCTGTTACATGTGCCCTGAGAGTTCAGTGGGATTTGGAATCATAAAATGATTTGGGTTGGAAAGGACCTCAAAGATCATCTAGTTCCAACCTCCTGCCATGGGCAAGGCCACCTTCCACTAGACCATGTTGCTCAAAGCCCCATCCGACTTGAACTTCAAGACAGCCAGAGATGGGGCATGCATCCACAACTTCTCCAGACAACCTGTTCCAGTGCCTCACAGCAAAAAAATTCTTTCTCATATCTAATCAAAACTATTCTCAGATTAAAGCCATTTCCCCTTGTTCCATTGCTACATGTCCCTGTAAAAAGTCCCTCTCCGAACTCTCTTGTTGGCTCCCTTTAGGTACTGAAAAGCTGCCCCAAGGTTCCCTAGAGCTTTCTCTTCTCCAGGCTGAAAAACCACAGCTCTCACAGCCTGTCATCACAGGAGAAGTGCTCCAGCCCTCTGATCATTTTTGTAGCCCTCCTCTGGATCTGCTCTAAAAGATCCATGATATTCCTGTGCTGAGGACCCCAGAGCAGAGTCCGGACTCCTGGTAGGGTCTCACAAGAGCAGAGTAGAGAGGACCTGCTGGTCTTGTATGGCATTACTACATCAAAAAATTGTTGTCCTGCTACTTTGGATGCTTCCTCACAAACAGCAACAGGTAACAGGGTGCTGGATCAGAGAACTGAAAGGGAACTCCCCTGTTACAAGACTCCTTGAGCACCACCTTACACCTACCTGTGGTCTTCCCCCCATCACTCTTCTTGGGAAGATACCCCTTCCATGGTTAGGAATTATATTCTGGCCCACATTTAGTCTTGGAAATTATAATCATTCCTCTTTAGGGCAGTTTTGTCCTTCATGCCAAAGAGCTGGTTTTCCTGATAGAGTCTATCTCCTTGATGTGTGCATAGGCAACATTCATCATTTCTCAGTTTTCACCTTCTTAGATGATTTAAATTCTCCTGGTCATCCAGGTGTCTCTTTCCTCCACACCACTCCATTGTGGAGATTATCTGTGGTGAAAATGAGAGGGTGGAACTACACACAGCAATGTACATTAACCCTTTGAACAGTGGAGCTAGTAATTCCTACCCTTCTGCCAATTCCTCATTTGAGGTACTTTAAGACATCAGGATTGTAGACATTTTTTTCCTGGTTTGTACCTATGGCTCCCTGTAAACATCTGATCATGCACTGAGTCCTACATACTCTTCCTTTGCTGTTTCTAAATGCTATGCTTTTGGTTTAGAGTAAGAGTAATTCTTGTTATCACCATCCTCTTCATACCGCTGGTGCCTCATAACTTCATGTCAGCACCAAGTTTCACGGGGACTCCAGAGCCTGGTCACAGACATGCCCTGGCTAGGAGGACTCTGACTGAGATATGTAGCCTCCACTGGAAAAGTCCATGGGGAAGGGAGGTTACCCCATTATCATCTCACTGCCCATGGTAATCTGTCATTAGAAACACTGCTAGCTTTTATGCAAGATCTTAACTGAGCTATTCAGTATGAATTCTTCTCCTCAGGGCTGTTTAAAACATGTCTCCAGCTCAGTAATCCCCCTGTCAGCAAAGCTTCCCATTATCTCTTCTTTATCTAGCTTTTGTATTTGTCCCTATCTTAACCATCTAAACGAATAAATTGTCTCAAAGGACCATAAAATCTGGTCTGCCAGACACAACGTTTCATGTTCCAATTGTCTCTCCAGCACTTTCTTACAAAGATTTTGTCTTTATTCAGAATTAAGGCAAGTTCTGTACTTCTGACATCAGCAGCTCCAAAACACCTCTAACAAAAAATCCTTGAGCTCATTAGTTCCCCTTGATCCATTCATTTCCACTAGCAAAGTTTGGTCTCCTAAAATAAAGTACCTTAAATTTATTTAACAACCTTTTGATTTAAAAGAACTCCATGGGCATTCAGTCAATCCAAGCAGTTTGATTTTGACAAGCACTTCTTTGCTGCTGGAGTCTGTAGTACCAATATCAGACCATTATGATTAGTGAAGAAATGTAAAAATTACTGGGCACAAGACTACCTGGATCCTTCCTGGATACTGTTTTTCCACCTAGATTTTACAGATGAAATTTAATTATGGAAACCCACCCATTTATAAATCTCAGGCTGAGTATCAGCAAGCAGGACTCGAAGCATAACACCAGCAGATTTTTTTCTTTCACCATTCTTCCCATAAATATTTAATCTAAAGTGTGTACATCTGACTAGTGTTATGCCTTTTTTCCTTTTTTGTCATACTGGGAAAAGAGAATTATCATGACCTTTAGCTCTATTAATCTGTCCTGAATAGTGCACCTCTTTGAACACCAGATTTTCTTTTATGATCTCTGTTCCCAAAGTGTCAACCCAGCTTCCTTGCAATCCCACTTACGTTCTTCACCAGTGGTTCTTATGAATTTTTTGCAATATTAATTACACATTTGTGTTAATACCCTGCTGGCCTTGATATGATGGTTGTTTTTTTTAAAAAACTGAAAGGTTTATATATTTTTACATTTTACTGCATATGCATATGCTCTGGCAGAAAATCTGTCAGTCTAGGACCCATAATTCCTCTTCTACACATAAACCATCTTGCAGCAGATTCTGCTAGTGTATGTGAACAGGCTGTACCAAACCTTGGACATACCTGTGACTGAAGGTGAGTGCTTGTATGTCTATGTGAATATACAGTGAGGCAGTCTGTTACCCCTACAAGGAAGATCACTATAGCTATTAAATTACAATGGGCAAAAACATTAGTGTAGCCATTAAAATCAAAATCAAATTGATTTTTGAGATGATCATTATCCATGTATGCAATTCCAATTTTTCTTCTTAAAAATGGAAAATTCTACACAGGCAGAAGGGCAGTGCAATAAATTCTATAGAAAACTTAGAAAATCATGATAATTCACCCTTGGTGTTCTTTGACCTGATTTCTTTATCTTCCAGCACCTCAAGGGCTAGAGAATATGAAGTGGTATCATCTGCATTGTGGATACCAAGGCAACAGGCTCTCTCTCAGCTTAAGGACAAAGTAAAATCCCATAGCATCAACAAAGCTCTCTGAAACCTTTTTCAATTATGCTAATTGTGCTCTCAAATATCTGATTTGAAAACTAACTTGTCTTTGTGATGTTACTTAGTTTGTACGGTTGGGACAGTGCAGACCCTCAGTGATGGACAATTACTCCACTTGAAGTGAAAGTTAGCTTGGCTGACAAAAAAAAATCTGGTATTATTTCCCTTCAATAAATATTAAAATTCTGCCTCCTTCTTTAACAGAAGTAAGACGTCTCCAAATGTTTACAAACACACAGAAAAGAGGAAGAGACCTTCCCAACAGTTTTTCCTCACAATGTATTCCGTGAGCTTCACCATCTGTTTTTCACCACTGCCCATCTTCATGCTACATCATTCTCCAGGAAACACAGAAATGCCAAAACAAGGAAAGCTAACTTTAACTGTATGGTTATCACATTAATCTATGCCTCACATTTTACACATGGAAGCTCCTTAAAGTACAGTCACAAAAAGGGGAGTGAAGTCATTACAGAGAAAAATGAAAGTAAATTGGAATCACTGTAGACACAAGAATAAGCCAATGCAGAGAGAAACTGAAGGATATATGATATATTTCATATACAAGTAAAATTATGCATGTCTGTAATAGCTCAGATAACTTTGGGGCCGGGTCTTTGTATGGTGCAAACATGCCCAAATCCACCCAGCTTATTAACTAGCTTCATATGATGTGCAAACATCAGATGAAGAAGAGGGACAACTGTTTTAGGGTTCTGCCTACATTTTACTCTTACATGTTTCCCTGGAAATTCAAACCCAACATGCTATTCAGGCCAGTTAAGTGCATTAAAAATGTGCATTCCCATTTCCTGAGCAGGCCTTTGGAACAATAGCTGCGGTCCCATGAGACAAAATCTTTGACAGCAACGTCCCCTCAGTATACTGCTGCTGAACAGTGTTCTCATGACACATCATGCTGCCCCCGCTCCAGTGCACCAGCTGAACTTCTCATGTGCCTGTGCTGGGAATGAGACCACAGAACTGGTTCAGCCCCTTAAAACCCTTAAGCATGACTACCCCTACAAGCTTCTGCCCCTGTCCAGTGCTGTGCTGTGACACTGGGTAAGGTCCCCGGCACTGCAGTACTGGATCTCTGCAGATCCTGTAACAGGATTTAGCAAAGGGCCTCAAAAGCCCTCGGGCCAAGGCCATAGAAAATCCAGCCCTCACTAGAGAAATGCAATTGGCAAAGCAGCAGTAAGAAAGTATCAATTGTTCTCCACAGCAGCGCCTGGGAATGATTCAGATGAGTTAAGACAAATGTTTGCTTCAGCAATTAAAAAACATACTTGTTCTAAAGTGGAAATGGATCCATACATCACAGCTTGTTTGCTAGGAAGACAAACGATGTCTTTTGCATTACATCTAACTGATAGGAAAATTAATTTAAGACACTTCAAAGCCAAGTCATGTATAATCATTTGAATTAACAGTAATCACGCTGTAGCTTACATATTGCACTGCATCCTTCTGGCCACAGGGGAAAAATTCTTTTAAATCAGCAGCATTGGAAAACTAGCATACAACTCAATAAACTGATGATTCCACATCTCCCATGATGGAAGCCTACTCCGTCTCCCATGAGCTGGAGGCTGGGTGTTCTCAACCAGATGAAGACAGCAGGGTGCCTAGCTCGTTACAGCACTGCTTCACCGAGCAGGAGCATTACCACAAGCATCTGAATGGGAGAATCCAGCGGCTCGGGAACAGGCAAGCTACACACGCGGCTCTTGGGAGGCATGTTTGGAATATGAAGCCCTCGAGCCAGAGTAAAGCTACAACAACGGGAGCAATTTAGCAGCTCCCTCGCAATACTTCATCCACTTATCTCAAGCAGGACTCATGGAGTGAGCGAGCCCTCGCGCCAGCTGCAGGAACTCGCCCCTGCTGAGGGCACCGCAGCATGGTTTGCGATAGGGATGCTTTGGGTTGGGGATGCTGTTTTGAAGGGAAAGCTCCCCAGCCTTCCCTGGCAGCATCAGCTATCTCCTGGAGGTGAACGCCACTAGCAAGGAGTCCTGCTAGCAAGGAGTCTCGCTAAGAGTGAGAAGAAACGCCTTTTTAACCACAGAACCTCTGCTCAGCGCGTTCACTAACCAGTGACCTGCTGCCTCGGGACCAGCTCACAACGGGCTTTCCCTGCACACGAAGCGAGCCCAGGAGCGCCGTCCGCGGCCCAAGTGGCACTCGCAGCCCCGTGCCTGCTCCCGGTGCCCTCAGCGGTGCAGCGAAAGGCTGGCAGCCCGCAGCCGAGCTCCGGGAGCCCGGGCCGCGGTCCCCGAGCTCCGGGAGACCGGGCCCCGCCGGCCCCTCAGCCCCTCAGCCCGGGCGGCGGCGCCACCTAGCGTCACCGATGATACATGGCTTGGCTTCGAAATGTTTTAAATTAATTTTCCTATCGGTTAGATGTAATGCAAAAGACATCATGGGTCTTCCTAGCAAATACGCTGTGATGCTTGGATCCATTTCCACTTTAGAACAAATATTTTTTCTAATTGCTGAAGCAAACATTTGTCTTGGCTCACTTGAATCTAGTGGCTTGCTGGAGCAGCGCCGCTGCCCCCCCACCCCGGGCTCCGGCCTTGCCCTCAGCACCCCCGATTACCCCGTCACCCATGACGTGCTCTTATTTTGCCGATTACTCATTTCCTTAATTAGCTCTGGCAGACAAATTAGAGCGTCAAGTGGCTCACTGGCTAGACAAGCGGCTCACTTATTTTTACAGTGGTGTATTTTCACATCGCTGTGGTTATTTCATGGCTACGGTTTGACCTTGCACCAAGTTATTAAACAAAATACTGCAAGAAAGCCACCCCAAAACGATAACTTTATTAACATAGAGACCAGGTTTTGGCTTTTCTTTCCAACCAGCAGTTAAGTTCAGCAGTCTTTCTAAAGCCATAAAGAAAATATGTGTGCACAAGCACAATTAAAACCCTTATATTTTAAAATTGAACATATCCACAACCCAATTTACATCCATCTCATTAAGTCCTCACACATAGTTTCTTCCTCTATAGATTTCTGCTAAGCTAGGGGAAAAATGTCAATATAAGTTTTCTGTAAGTTTTCCCCTGTTTAAATACACCTCTTCACCATGTGAGCAAACTCCAGTGGCAGCTGCCCTAGTATAAGCTCCCTACTCCAAAACTTACCAGTAATTTTGCAGTTTATTCCTAGGGGAGCTAAAACTATGCAAGAATATCACTGACACCAATATCACTGACACACACTAAAGGAAAAAATTATAAATCTTTATTGTTATACAGCAACATTTCCTCATGTGTCTTAAACAGAATCTAAAACAAGCACAAAGTGCTTTTGGTATCAAGTGGAGAAAATTTGTCTTGGCAAAGAATTGGAAATGCTGCTTATGTACCATGGAAATTCTCCCATTGGACACTTTGCTTGCCTCTGCAAATACAAAATATCCAGTCCTAGCCTCATTATGGACAGTTCCTTCAGGTCCAGTATGTGCTTCCCTCCTCTCCAATCAGTGCTACTGTGTTGACTGTCCTGTAAGTAAGTCTAAACTGCTAAGCATTCACAGCAGTCACCTGGCTTCCTTCTAAAGCAAGAGCTTGCATAGACAGTTGCAAGTGAATAAATCCAGCCAAGAAGAAGAAGCTGCAACTGAACAGGTACTCCAGATCCAGCATTCTTGCAGAGACACCATCATGCAGAATGGCCAGATACTCTTCTTATAGGAGTGGGAATCATGATGAAACCTATTTATTATGTTGTACTATCTTGTTAGCTGGACAAGCAGCAGCTTTAAACAAAGGCCATGAGTGATGTAGTAACTCATTCCCAGTTTGCATCATCCCACCTATACTAACACTGGAATCTGAAAGAAGAGTACCTCACCCACAACAGCCATGCTGGCATTAACCCCCTTAACTTGAATGCCAGCAGCATCAAAGTTTTCCCATCACACCCTGGAGGCTTTGGCAGCTGGCTGCCACCAGAATAAAGGCAGGCTCCCAACCTTACTAACAAGGGTGCACCCAGCTGGGCTGCAGTGGGTCTGCAACAGCCCACTCAAATATATCCAAAACTAGATCAGAGTTCATACTCACAGGGATTAATTCTGAACTGCTTCCACTCAACAGCAAGGGCTGCTTAATATGAATTACACTAGAAAACTTTCAGTACTTACAGGAAACAAGCAGCAGAAACATGAGTAATCAACCATCTGATAGAAGCATCAGTCATTTTGCATCAGCTATTGTGATTACAAACATCACCAACTGTGGTTTGGGTTTTTTTTCCTTCTGCTGCAGCAATAGTAAGAAGGTTGCTAAATTGAAGCTAACTTCTCCAGAATATCAGGTGGTAACTTCCCTCTGAGTCACCTAACTTAAGGGCAACAGGGAACAACTGGAAAGCCACTTCTGCCTCTCAAGGTCTCTCAACCAAACAGTAGCATGAGCAGGACATGGCAAGCTCTCAACAGGAGAAAAAAAGAGTGCTTTGTCCACCATTTTGTGCCCAAGAAGGCTCCAGTTTGACACTACATTTCACTTGTGTCCTAGTTTCAGCTGGGATAGAATTAATTTTCTTTTTAGTAGCCAGTACTAAGTGCTGTCTTTTGGACTGAGTGTGAGAACAATGCTTGATAACACGCTGATGTTTCTGCTGTTGCCAGTGCTTACCCTAAATCAAGGTCTCCTCATGCTCTGCCAGAAGCAGGCACACAAGAGGCTGTGAGGGAACATGGCCAAGACAGCTGAACCAAACTGGCCAAATGGGTATTCCAAACGTAGACTGCCATGCCCAGGATATAAACTGGGGAAAGCCAGCCCAAATGGTGTCAGGTGCAGCTCAGGGAAGAGCTGGTCATTCACCAGCAGCTGGTGAGCAACTCTATTGTGCCTCCTTTTTCTTGGGTTTTCTCTGTATCCTTTTTACTACAAGTATTAGCATTACCATTGGATTTGAGTTTATCTCAATTATCACACTATTCTTATCTCACATCATGAGTTTTACTTTTTTTTCCTGATTCTCCTCTCGGTTCCATGAGGGAGAGGGAGAGAGGGGGAAGGGAAGAAGCAGCTGCATGGTACATAGCTGCCAGCTGGGGTTAAACCAGGACAACTTGCGGAGGCAACAGTGCCACTACTAAACCGTGCCTGTAAGCTGAGCTTTAGAAGTCAATGCACATGTATTTACGGATACACAGCAGTTGCAAAGTGTTTTTCAAAGCACAATATTAAGAAATCATGCTAAGGAGTAGCTGTGTGTTGCTCTTTTCATACACACCTGTTCCATTAGCACTGCTGATCTAATCTGTGTTTTCACAGCAGAAGTATTATGGATGAAATATGCTTCCCTTGTGTCTGTTTCTGATACGAGTGTCTCTTACATTAACACACCAGGAAGGTATTGCACATGCTGCCATAGACTCGCTGTTACCCTACATTAGAAAAACATAAATACATCTGTCATTTCACATCTTCCTGAAAGCTAAAGAATTTTAACCTCTTTTTCTACATTCAAAGTTGTAAAAGTGGGTGAGTACAGGTCAACTGGGGCACATCCTATGATGCTTTAATCCTCATGTCTTTTGTTACATTTCATGCCACAGATTTACTACAGTTCTGTATCTGGCTTTGCCTAGAACCACGTAATACATAATTGTGTTTTGGTTTGTTATTGAACAGTTTCTACAAGGATATACTAGAGAAAAAGCAACTATTTTGCGAGGGTTTTGATTTCTCTCCCATCATCACCTGTTATACTTCATATGCTGTTCAATCTTTATCCAAATCACTCAGAAATACATGCAACAAAGACCTCATCTGATTTTCAACAAGCTCTTTCCTTTTCTAAAAAGTGCACCTTTTTATTCCTCCACCTGCTTTTCAATGCTCACTTTTTATTTACTCATGATCACAACCTTATTTTTGCTTCTGCAGTAGCTCTTCTCAGACTCTTTGGTAATGCTTCCTATCTTACTGTTACTTCTCACTCACTTTCCTCAGTAACCATAATTTTGCTGTTCCCTGTGTGTACCTTGATAAGTTGTGGAAGATGGGAGATTTGATGACTTTAAGATAATCTCATGGAAGTGTAGCCTCTGTGACACATCACTCCAGTTCTGTGTTCTGGTTAAACCTCTCAGAACATCCCCCTCAACATCCAACCAACTGCCAGAATTCCCCATTTCACTATTTCAACCTTATGAAACCTGTCAACTTTATCCTTGTCTGAATAAAATCCAGCAGTGACAATTCTTCACCTTTTTAATCAAACCAAGGCCAACAGCATAAGGGCAGCTTTCTTAATCTAATCTGCTAACAGCCGAGAGCTGCCACCAACTGCTTCCTACAACATGGAAAACAAACCAACCTGAACAACATGGGTTAAGAAGCAACAAATGGCTGTTCATAGCTGGATACTGGCAGGTCTCAACTGCACAGCTTACAGGTATGCCAACACAAGGATAAAATGAAAAACGGTAGAAGAAAAACTTTGGTAAAAATGAGAGGGACAACACAGGTCAAACAGATGAAAGTTCTTCAATGTGTTCCAGAAATAAGGCCTATGACATCCAAGACTGCCACTTATGACACTGCTTTAAAAATGTACGTTTTTGTAGCAGCTCTTAAATATTAGTCCACTTAGATCCATCTGCCAAACTAAAAGGTAATGGACAAGGTCATTGAATGTATATGTAGTAAAGAACCTAAACTGAGAGCAACTTTCCATAGTAAAAACAGGAAGAAAATATAATAATTAAACATGACTTATTCATCATTATTACCTATACAGCAAATAAAATAATTTATGATTTTAAGACTTACATTTTTATTTCTCTTCTCACAAACTTGTAAAAACTTATAAGGTTTTATTTGGGTTTAAAACTTTGCTGCATAGCAGTCTAACATAAGAAAGCAAAAAAATCCCTATTTATCACGCATTCAGAATATTCAAGAGCTTTGCCCTGTACTTGGAAGTCAAATAAGCTTTCCTTTGGTAGTAGTGTAACAGAATCTTTGCAAACATTTTTAAGTTCAAGAGCACACAGTAACTTCAGGATTAAGAACAAAACCAAATGTAGCTTCTTGACTATGATTAAAAGCTAAAGAAAGCAACCAATAACCTGACATAGGACTGTGCTACTCTCTCATGTACCATTTTCTTTTTCTCAGTTTATTAGGTTAATGAGGTTAAAGAATACAGATAGCGTGCTGTTGAGATCATACTCGTACCTGTATAGATGCTGCTACAAACACATCACTTTGGTCAATGTCAGTAATGCCACCATGATGGCTTTATTACACTCTCAATCATAGCCTCATCCTTAATGAGGCACAGTTTAGCCATTTGCATTCAAATACACATATAAACATCCAAAAGAGTTACCATAACAGTTTTATTAAAAAAACTAATGTACATATTTTGCCCCAGCACAGCTATATTTTCCTTAAAAAGTACTGTATGTATCAAACATTCAAGGTTTATTCCATCACTGCCAATTGTCTTTGAAGAGCTGTCAAATACCTTCAACTTTAATAAACGGCAGCACAGTCTCACGAAGAAGCTTACTATTTTATCATATGAAGACAACATGCCATTAACAAGTAACCCGTGTTTACTGCATTCTCTCAGGAATTATTTAAATTCCAAATCCCATGTCAGAATTCATAGCCTGCATCAAACTAACACAAGATACATTATTCAGATTAACAGAGAGCATTTTGAAAGGTGTGTCAACATTCATATTTTTAACAGCTCTTTAAAGAGGTAATGGTGCAGATTACGTACAAGCTCTTTGCCTCAGAGTAACACGCATTTGAAATTAAAACCAAACATGGAAGACCAATATCTTTACATTTTATTCTTCAGAAAAAGAAGAATCTTAAAGAAAGCATTTAGTAGTCCACTTGTGCTTAACATATTCAATGCATGAGAAAGCCAAAAGAAAAAAAATACACATTTTTGTACACCATGATCAAAAAGAAAACATTATAAATTTTCAGAAATTGCACTGTATTTAGAACACTCTCTAGGATCTGCTCCACTTCTACGTATGGCTACTGAGGCTGCCTGACACAGTTCCTTTTCCATTTAATTGCCAACCTGTGGAGGCCCTTCAGGAATCAGAGATGTGAAGAAGGTTGTGATAAAGGACCAAGCAGAAGCCATGAATCCAGGCTGCTGCTCTGTATTGCCATCTTCACCTGCGTCTTCTCCGCTGTCTTCATCGATCCCATCATCCATAAGTCGCTCCTTTAAAAACAGAAATTGAAGCAATTCAACTGCTTCTTTTCACAATTCTGACATAAGGTAACCAGCAGTATCTTCCTACATTAAGTGACTTCTCTCAGAACAACTTCCTGAAGTAACTAGCATGAGGAAAGTCTGTGACTGAAGTAGAGAAATCAGTAATTGTCAGACTGGAGAAATACAGAATTAAGCAGCAGACACAATCTGAGGACAATGCTGAAAGCTTTCTGGTTAAACCAACTTCATTCCACAGAAGCTGACTTTCTGTCCAGGCACTACAGCATACTTTACAATACAATATGTAAGAGTCTCAAAAGACATGTCTGCCCTTACTCACCATCTCCTCAAGATCAGGATTATTTGCATGTTGCCCATCACGGTTCACTTCTGCATTATTGGCTGCCTGTTGTTGGCCTCCCTCTTGCCTAAAGGGAAACCATCCAGCTTGGTGTCTACACAAGAAAGTGGAACAGTTGAAAAGCTCTCTTTTGAAAGGAACAAAAAGATTTTTCTTCTACAGCTAACTGCTGCAGCAAATTCTGTAAGTACTTTCAAATGAGTGAAGTTATATCTATTTTTAGATAATTCATCCTTCTAGATTGAATGGCTATTCTTCAATGGCTGCATTAAGGTTTTGCTGTTCACAGCCCTCAGGTCTAAATAATGTACCATGATTAGGTGATTCAATATGTAGAATACTTTTTATGGGTGTCCTCCCCATTTTTAAGTACTGAAAGGAAATAAGTTTTCAAAGCCAGCCTAATTTTCTTAGTTTAAATTTAATTTTCCATGGAAAAAAGGAATTTAAACTTCCGCTAATGCTTAAACCACATTACTACTGTAAATAAAATAAGCCTCTCCCACATTTCCAAGCATCTATATTCTGATTTCAACTACCCTACCTGTATGAAAGAAAAATCCTAGTTAGGACTGAGATTATAGTGTAGGGAAACTCTCAGTGAATGACATCAGTCCGAAATACCAAGCATTACTGCTGTTTCCCACTTCTATTTACATCACTAAGATACCTTCATATGTGAGAGGAAGCTATGACAAGAGTACTGGTATTTCTCAACTAACCACAGAAATGTCTTCATGACGAGCAGTTAAAAAATTTTTACGTCTCTGTAATTCTACCAGATCTAGTACCCCACCACAGTATCACTACCTTAACTCTGCCTGAAAAAAATTACCATACACAACCCTTAAATTATTTTGGAAATATACACGAGCTTTGCTTTGCAATTTCACATCTAAGCAGTAAGTTTAAGTTTATGCAAGTATATGCTTGACCTCTATGAGCTTCCCTCCCCTCACTTCCACTTTCTAAATTTTCATCCCAAAATGCTATAATTCAACAATAACGATCCATTAATATCACCAATATGTAAGAACATATTGTGTTTCAGGTATAAGACGTATCTAACTTACTATAAAAACATTTTGAGAATTACTTCGTTCTTCCCATCAGTTTCTCTACTTGTTCAAATTTACTTTTTTTAACAGACACATCCTACTGTAAAGGAGGGGTGTGTAAATTTTTGCATGTGGATAATTTTTAATTTTAAATGGAATAAACATTAGCACCATACTCCAGATCTCAGATCTGCAGCTATACTCAACTGTTGTACTCACAAATAAACCAGCAGCATGGCTCCCATTACCATGACAAACCGACTGAAAGAAGAGTAGAAGTATACAATGCTCAGAAGAATTGCTGCCCTAGAGAATGTGTACATCCAGTCCAGCCAGTCCCGGTTGAAGTCCTCTTCATTCACTACTGGGCCACCCTGTGCATTCATCTGAACATTTTGGTTTACAGGCCTGTTCTCCTGGACGGCTACATTTGGCACTGCTGCAGGCTCATTTGCAGGAGCACGTTCTGAATTTACAGCCTGGGCAACTGTAGATCTCGCTGGCTCAGTGCTGGAAGTCACTTGGGCTGAAACAGCAGCTTGGCTACAAATTTAAACATAAACCTGGTTTGTCAAAAAACATGCACCATAATTACTAAGCCTGTCTTCTTTGCTACAGTTCCAGATGTAGTATATGTCAAAACAAACTGCATTTCCCTTAGATTTTTATTTACTGAGACATTAATTTAATTCTAATCAAATTTCATAATTTGCAGCACAAAACTAAGTATAAAACAGAGCTAGACAAAATAAACACAGACATTTTTGATCCTGAAAAAAAACCTTAATGTATTCTTTTCACTTGTGTAGCCCAGTACTAAGATAATGCAGACTTACTATTGCATGTAGTACTGACGTACATACATCTGTTGCCACCATATCATCTGTAAAGGACTGAATGCAGGATACATAGAAAATCCAGTAGGAACACCTTGGCCTGGAAACTGGTTGCCTATATTGCTAGAAAACAATTTAAAGAAAAATATTCAGCTCTGAATGGTGACATTTAAAAAGCATGCTAGTATTAAAAAACAATTAAAGTAGCACTTCTCTCATTTGTTCCCCTAAAATACTGCACTGAAATAATATATAGTGAGATCATCCAACCCATTCCAAAAAAAGCACTACATTTTCATGAAAGAAGTGAATAATCAAAGTTATTTCTATAGAAAGAATATTTGGTTTTGTACTTAGTATGTCACTAACTCCATCTCTGCAACAAAACAACACTGGAAATTTTTCAAGACTGTGCTAACTGCAGAAATCCTTCCATACAATTCCTTTTAAGTTGAGAGGTCATCCTTAAAGGTCTATAGGAGCTCTAAAGGGAAAACTTACTATTTTCTATAGCTTTCTTTTAAAAGCAATAGCTGAAATATCACTGTGATCAGAGACGTGAAGAGATAACATAAGCACAGACAACAAACTAATCTTTCACATATAGCTTCTGAAGATTGCAATTAAGAACACTGTAAAGGATTTACTTCCCCCCTTCAATATTTTGAGCATATGTGATTCTCCTCCCTATGGGCTTTTAACTCTGATTCACATGCAAGAGAGATAAAACTTCTGTACTTAAGTTTTATGTTTGGTTGTGTCTGCTATTAGATTTCTTGTCCTCTCTTACCTCCTAGAGTATATAGCATGTTTTGGCAACATTTCCAACTCTTTCCCAAAAGATTTTGATGTAGTGAACTGTAGTAAACCAGGACATCTTTCAGGACAGCATGAGAGTATAAAGCATGAAGAAAAGTTTATTCAGACTGCAGGTAGCAAAAGCTGAGACTGCTGTAATTGTACTGCAGACTACACCTGTTCCCTAAGTAAGGCACTCCCTGCAAAGATATCCAAGAGATTTCATTAGTCTACCAGGCATTCAGATATACACGACATGCCCAGAAAGAAAGATGGGAGGAAGACATTACAATCTTTCAATCTTTTTTCCATGTTACACATGAATAAATATGTCACTGTAATTCTGGACAAGAACCTGCCACGCAACTTCATGACCTCTGCTAAAACTGTTATGTTTGCATTTAGCCATAACCTGTTTTGACAACAGTTTGGGGTTGACAAAAGAAAAAAAGAAAAAAAAAAAAAAAAAAGAGAAAGTACTTTCCTGATACCAAACACAAACTGAGATAGTCACAGGCATTATTTGAGGTTTATTTTAAAAACTGAAAGGGTTAACTAGCAGCCCTGCTGATGCTATTTATTTATGTATAACATGTTGAAACAGCAATGCCATGAAGCTACTGTTGAAAAACATTAATCATGACTTACAGTTGCAAGCTGTAAGAATGTGTTTTTCTGTCCCTGGAACTGGCAAACATTTGGAGAGCTAAGACTCCTCCAAAATTCGCAAAACATTTGATCTCAAAACATGAAGATGATTTAAATATTCTACGTGAGTGTCATTAAGTACTGTGCTGAGACAAACCAACGAGCGATGTCTCAATTTCAAGCAGGCAGATTATCAGAACAGGGGTTCTAAATAGCTAGGATCACACACTTTCACCAAAAAGCAGTGCTACTCAACTTGCCTGAGCAAGTTCTGAAGGAATTCTCCACTTCCTTTTCTCAGCAGATACAGATTTTAGGATTCTTCTTTGTAACTGCTATGTTGACCTCAAAAAAAGCTGAGAGGCCTTAGGCTAACAGCTTGCCCTCACAGATAGATCTTTTAGATATATTACCAGATTTGAGCCTTGCCTTTCTTTCAAGCTCTTTCAAAAGCTGCTTTCTTGATGTCTTAAAGCTTAATAGTAGATTAAGTAACCAGTCAAACAACACAAACCACAGAAGTTCAGTTATGTCATGTTCTTTTCTTTCACATTCAGATATTGTGGTGGGGTTTTAATTTTTTTCCAATAGCTTTTCTAGAAGATGAGACTTTTTGAAAAGCAAGACTTAATTTTTCAAGACCTGGTTCCATTAATTGAGCAAAAGCAGACTTGCTTACAGCTGGCTTTTGGCTTAGAATGCCAACTAGCACAGCATTATTTTGTTTGCTCATCAAAAATCAAAATGAGGCAGATGTTGTCAATTATACAACTATTTCAGCTGCCACAGTATTAAGCTATCTTACGAAAGTCTCTTTACACTGTAACCATGTATTTCAGTGAGAAGAACCTCCCCAAAGGAAGAGAATCTTCTCAGCAAAGCAAGGCAGCTTGCTGTTCAAGGAAGAAGTAATGTAGCGCAATACTTTCTCCTCATCCTTTTCCAAAAGGAGGAGAAAGAGGTAGGAAGTAGAATATTTCAAAAGAACAGCAGCAAAAGTGTAAGAATAAAGAAGCAAACAGGATCTGTACAGGCATTCCAAGACTGGAGAACAAAGCAGAAAAGACAACAGAGAACAGAGTTGGATAAACCATACAACAGTTCAAATGGCAGAGATAGCTTCAGAATATTATGAAAGGACACATACTGCTCCTCAGGATGGCTAAAAACCTCAAAACTTTCTTTTGTAGGGAAGACACCCAAATGAACTAACCAGCACTGGGTTTGAAGGTAAGATTATCACAGAGATACTGCTCACCACTAGTGAATAAACAAGACTTTTTTATTCAGACTTAAAAGCTTGGGATATCAACTACAGGTGATATTTCAGTATCCTCTGCTATGCTACTTGCTACTTAGAAGAAAATAGAGTGAGCAAAGGGAGACTGATGCAGCAAGGTATTTATGTGCCTAGATACACTGCATGCTGCCAGTATGTCACTTTATTGTTTGCTTTCAAACCTTACTGTGTGCACAGTACAAAGACATTTCACTAGATGGGCCACCCACACTTGACAAATGATTTCACTGCCTTGATGTCTCTTGTCTGTTTACTGCTTCCAAGTGCTCTCCAGTCTGAAATGCGAATCCTGCCAGGCTGAGCCCATGGGTTGTTTGTACCTGCACAGCACAGCACAGGCCCTGATCCCCAACCAAGTCCACAGGAGCAGCCAACTCTGTGCTTGCCCTCCACAGGTAAAGACTCACTTATGTACATATGGTACATACATAAACTACTTGCCCAGTTCCCACCTCATTTAGATTTTTTGAAAACAGCATTTGCAAAAGCTAAAAAGCAACAGAAAGTTTTAAATTTTTTTCCCCGCAATACCTCAACAATTTGAACTAAATGCTGTTTTCCCAAAGTGTGTTCAACTTTCACACTGCAGCTTTAAGCCAGGAGCTGAAAAAACACTGAAACTGTAATTTAATCATCTAACATTCACACTGCTTATTTGCACAATTGAACCATGTATTGCAAAATGCCCAAGGAAGCTGACCCTTACATAAATTTTCAAACACCTGGAGATCTTTCCCTATCAGTAGTGGCTACAATTCATCATGTGGCGAGAATAAAAATTGTTTGGTCATGAAAATAAAAGAAAAATCAACAAAGTAACACCACTTTCAGCTATGAATCTTCATGTTCCTAACAAGTCTTGATCTGCATATAAATTACATTAAAGCTAGATCCCATTACCCCAAATGATGCTTAAGAGACAGCTAAAAAACCAGAGGGCATTTCTTACTACTTGAATACAAGCATCAATGCCCAAAAGCAAAAGCAGATGCATCGGAAAAGATTACTGAAGCATTAAAAAGGGTTTTCAAAGAAGCAAGCAGACTCCAGCAGGCACTGGGCAGAGATTATTTGGAGTCGAGCAGAGCCAATACTCATCACTCTACAAAGACCTACTTCAAGTTCTGACAGCATTCCATTAAAATACTTTCAAAAAAAAAAAAAAGGCCTAGGATTATTTAGAGTTTGTTTATTTTGGCATTTCTGTTCAGATTAGGAATGCACTCCTGGAAACCTCCAGTCACTTGCTCTTACTATAGTTCTGTTTGCACCATAGAATGCTCTTGGATCACCATCTGGATTCCTTTCAGATTACACAAAATTGAAATATGTGATCAGGGTGCACTGCTAATGCACCACAGCTACAAGCAAGACCCTACTCCAGGTAACCAAGCTAGAAATAGTCCAAGTAGGACTGAAATCCCTGAAACATATCCAGGGATGTCAGGTTGTCAGCACTTCTTTCAGTCTACAAATCCAATCCTCTCAATTCACATTATATGCTAGACTTAGCAAGTAATGGACTTAGTATTTTAATTTAAATTTTTCTTTCTTTCCAAGACAGCAATGTCTCCCAAACTGACACAAACTAATTCAGTCCAAAGACTAAATAATGGTTCTTTTCAGCCTACTCAGTTCACCACACTTAAAAAACTCACACAGAATACAACTATGCAAAAAGCTAATTAGAAAAATGTTAAAACTTCTTACAGATTAGTAATTTACACAACACACAATAAATTGCTTCTGGAATTAATTTACATTACATAACAGCAGTCTTGACAGTCAACCTGGTGTCACCTAGCTTTATCAAAAAGGCAAGTATGACCACTTCTGGGAAGATGCATTTGGTCAGAATAACTTAAGTCCCACACACTCCAAAGGCAATCTCTTCCGAGAAGACAGCACATCTCAGATAATAAAAAAAAAATTAATAAATTCAAGATGGAAACTAGCACGAATAGTAAAGTCTAAGTTAACTCTAATGAGAGCATGTAAATGAAATTGAAACTTAATAAACTTTCAACAGCTCTTGGCATCTGTTTTCTTTCCAGCAACAGAAGCAATGTTACTGGTAGCACATTCATCTTTTAGGGATTTTAGTTTCAATACCCTCTAAAGTAGGTTTCTAGAATCTATACAGTACTGAAAGAACATCTTGTCAGAAAGGAAACTTGAAAGTGCTCCTTGAGGAAATGACAGCAATCATCTCAGAATACACCATCCTCCTGTTTGCCCCTTGGAAGAAGCTACTACTACTACTAACAACCAAAACATGTTTAAGCAGCTGCAAACGTCACAGGGATTAAAATTCCTAAAGCTGCTTTTTAAGGACAAAAAAAGAGATAGAACTTTAATAGTTATGTAATAGCAGACCTGATCTAGATCTGGTTACCTTCCACTGGTATGTATGAAAATCCTTGAACATTCTGTTGTAGATAGACAAGCACTACACGTACTCAAAACACCTACATATCATTTCTAAAGTTGGATCTAATATGGAGAAATAAATAATTACATCTCTTATGTGTCAAAAACTAGAAACCATCACATTCTGCTAAGAATTGTTTACTGTTAAAATGAAGGACAGAAAAGACAACCAGAAAGAATAATTCTATCAGTTACATTATTAACTACATCCACGAGACATATTAAGCTGCACTTGCCCAAGAAAATTGAGGGCAGAAAGCACAATGAAAAATATAAAAAAAACAGCCTGAAGGGGAGCACTAAGAGCACTTCCTCTTTGACTGACTCCTGGCTACAACCCCTAATTTTCATGTGAAAACTTTTCTAATGTGACTTATGCTTCAAGGTGAACTAGCCAAATCATTTTCCAGACTGTAAAGAAACATAATTGCAACTGAACATTTAAAGCACCGGAAAGAGTATTAAAGAGTGAGGACTGCTTCAGTCTCACTTACCCTTGCATTAAATAAGGGAACTGGTGGCTTGGCGTGGGATTGCTGTGTGCTTGTGGAAGATTACGATGCCTCACTCCATCTGCACTAGTGTTCGAAGAAGAAGCTTCTTGATTTGTGGGTGAGGGAGCAGTTGATCCAAAACGGTCTAAATTCTGAAAAATAAGTAAAATCAATGTTGTGGATCTTTTGCCACAGTTATAAGATTTACTACCACGTCTTACAAAATTACTTGCTTTAATGTTTTGTCACAAGTTTTATTAAGAATGTAAACACTGGGTAAGACTTCTGTGGTTTTAATGGTTCTGGCAAGCCTTAGTAAAAACAGAAATTCAAAATTGCACTCGGGTGCAAGGGGGGGAAATAAAGAATGTTTCAGAAAGACTCAACACTTAATAGTTTCCAGTGAAAACCACCAGTCACGGGGAATCATAGTTTCAAAAAGCTGAAGCAAATTAAAACTTAATTGAAAGAGTATTTAGCAGGAACAAAAATTCTAGTGGCTATTGTTCACAGAAGTAACCACAACTTCAGGGTATGACTACCTTCAGAGACAGTGGCTTAAAATAACATTCCTCTATCCTTAACTTTAGTTACCCCTTCTACTCTTCCACCTCGTCAATGAACAGGTGGAAGAGTAGAAGGGGTAACTAAAATTGCTGCACTCACCGCTGGAAGGGGACAGTCAATGGGAAAAGGGAAATAGCTGGGAACTACTTAGGCTCCAAAGAACAGTCCTGAAACTAGTGTTAGACCTCTGATACCCGGCTTCTAAACTTCTATGTCAACAAAACAAGATTACAATGGGGCCATTGAGATACATTATTTCAGTATTAATAAATCCCCAAATCCTGTTGCTAAGAATTACTGTAGTGTTTACTCAGTAGAAAATCCTCTTTGACAACTCAGGAAGTGAAAAGGTGCAAATTACTTAAGACATCCATATCACGTTTGCCCTATAAAGAAAACAAGAAAAACTTACCACTACACAGTGGGGATGGGGAGGAGTAAAACTAAAAATCAAATAGAAGGACAAAGGTCATTCAAACTTTGGGTTTAGGCCATTTCCTCCAAAATATTATGAACTCAGCACTTTGCATACTGCCTGCTTTAAGCAGTCATTAATACAGTCATTCAAATACAGCATTTACAACTGATGTACACAGCAATACAACACGTGCCAAGGAAGCCTCCTGTGTCCTGCCTGTAAACAGAGATATAAATACAGCCTTTGAAAAGACATTGTAGCCACAGTACCCTCTCTACCACTGCTGCTCATGTTTCTGACTGTCACAGGTCCCATCAGCAGCAGAATGAAGACAGCTTTAAAGGGCATTTCCCATAAGCTGAAAATCCATACACCTCAGATGAAGAGTACCTGCAGTGGCAGTGTATATATCCCTTTCTGACTAACCTTCAAGGGTTGCTTAGTGATACTGCCAATTCTGGAAAAAGCCAAGAACTACCAAGTTCTCAACAGAAATCATAACTGCTTTTAGAGCACAACATAACCAAAGACCATGTTCATTTTTGGAGGGTGTGAAGAGGGGAAGGCTCAAAACACCATAAAAAAATGTGTTCTGTAAATAATTTAACTAATAGAAGTGTTAAGAACACTTGCTACTTTTGACTGTGTTACAGACTCTATGACTAGCTTGAAGTTCAGACATAAATACTGGCCAATTCCTGTCAAACAAAAAAACCTGGCCAAGTTCCACCTGTATCTCATGACAACAGCAATATTTTGACTTGCCTCTCTTAAATTTTCACAAAACAAATCTCAACTTAGTTCTTCTAAAATTCTGAATACACTGTGCAATTTCTGCCAAAGATACAGGGATATGGAGAGAAAGGGAAGTGTACTTTTCCATACAGTGTTAAAATGAAAGAATAGCTTAGAAAATGTAGTGCTTTATCATCTAATAAACATAACTATCACAATTTGAAAAAAGGTCATCTTGGTTTAAGTAAAATGACATCCTTCAATAATCAAGTGTAATTATACAAATTCATATGGCATGCTCTACTTTCAACACACCATTTTACAGACAAATATAAAAAGTTAAGAGAGAAATTAATGGCAATTTTCCTTAGCATAGAAGGAATTCATGTCCTTTGTATGAAAACACTCACTGAGCTACTGGTGGAGGTTGATGCTCCATGATTTTCTCTACTGGTGCTGGGTTTTGGAGAACTTGGGGGTGTCCGAGATGTACATACCAGGTGAACCATATGATATTCATCTTGCTAGAAATTAAAGAAATTGAAGAGCTAAAGCAACAATATTGGAAAAACTTACAAGTAAAAAAAGTCTTTAAAAATTCAAAGTTGTAAACACTAAAGAAACATCATGCAAAACAGACCATAAAGCAACACTTGAGTCTAGCACAAGAGGATCCTCTTGTTTCACAACAAATGTCTCCTTAGAAGCTGTCCACAATGACATATGGAACACTGACTTTATCCCAGTTTTCCCTAAAACTGCAGTATAGCAGAACCAATGGAAGAATTCCAGGAAAAGCATGAGGAAGTGTATGACAAGCTTTAACTTTTATTTTTGAAAAATCACACACCTTTCACAGGGCTCAGTTTACCTAAAGTTAAGAATGTTTAAACTTGTACTGAAATCCATGAAAAGTGTTATTGAATAGATACATCAGAGTACATGATGTAAGCACTGGAATTCCACAGGCAGACCAAGATAAGAATGGCACAATGTGCCAACCACTGCATTCACCTTGTTCCTGTTTAAGCTCAGCTCAAGTCTGATCTGCAGACATGAAACTCTGCAGATATTTCATGCTCAGGGAATGGTATTCAAACTGTTAGGTGGGGCCTAAATATTTGAAAGTGAGGAAGCCAATGCATGCCACCACTTGAAGCCATGTAGCAAGGCCATGCCAATTCTGCAGGAACACACTCACCCCAGATCTGGAAGCCATAACTTCAGTCTGAAGCTATTTCACTGGACCAAATTAAAACATGGCCATAGCAACACAACAGCTATGGCTGCATATTTAAATTGCACACTGCAGCTTCCTCAGTAACAAAATTTTGAACAAGAGAAGCAACAAAAACACCCTCTGTCCTCTTCTGAAATCAGCATGGTGCAGGCAAGCTGCCGTTTTTAATGAGATGACATTCAGAAAAATCTGCATTTAGAGGGGGGTTTTATGAACTATATATAAACATGCTATAACAGCCATTTACCCATTTTTATGGTTTTGATCTTTAGGAATAGAGAATACTAGATAAATGCTTTTACACGCCACTGTGCATTACTGCTAGCACAGGCAATGCACACCCAGTCATTCAAACTCCTCCCCGTGTACTGGCCCCTAACCCCAAGCACAGTCTCACTGCTACATTAAGTGTAATTTTTTACCAGTCAGTGATAGCAAGGATCAGAAAGCACTGAACACAGGTGATCAGCACTTTGACCATGTCAAAAGCCTTTAACCTAACTAATCACCTTCTTCCTAGATAACAATTTATGCCCCTAGGAAAGCAAGGGAAGCTAGACATATCACTGGTAAGCCTACAGCACACAGCTTTATTAAATGTGACAGCTTATTGTAATATACTTCTATTCATAAATAATTTGTTGGACACCACAGTGCTAGAAGAGTGCCACAACTTCCAGCCTTGAGGCATTTTGTATCAATGAAATGACACTGGTTAGTAACAAGGAGCAAGTATCACAAAGCTAGACTGAGCGATTTAGTAAGTCCTAAGGTAATATTAGGAACTCATAGATTACCCAGTAGGAAGATTTTGTCAGAGAATGAGACTGAATTTAATTTTAATCATACTTTTTTCCAAAAGCTCTCAAAAGCACAAGAACTCCTCTTCTTTCAACACAAACTTCTAACTTTGTGCTTAAGACTGGTGTGTTTTCAAATTCACTGTATTTCCTTAACTACACCCAAGACCTATAACTGCAATGATGACATTGAAGTACCACGCCAATGCTTTAAAGTCAAGCACAGCCCTTCTGTGGTGAAGATATTAGTTACAAAGTATCTCCTCCAGCACAAAGTTTGAAATCTTGTTCTCTAAAACCAGTGTACTGCAAGTAGGCCAAGTATATTTAAGGAATTCAGATTCTGTTTTGTCTTTAGCAAGTAAAACTAAGCTTTGAGATAAGTTCTAAAGGCATTTCCTTGAACATTTAAGCAGTACAGGGCATACACTGTTTGCAATAGTCCAGCTTCAGTTTTCTAGTAAACCTGTATATAGTAAACTGCAAACACTTTCCTTGGTAAGAAGTTTAATCCCATTTAATAAAATCTATTTCAGAACAAAGACTATAAAGGAACAGCAGTGTTAGTCTGCTGAAGCAAATCCCAAGATTCTGCATCTGTTTCTCTGTCTTAACACTGAAGCTCAGTTGCCCACTTTCAATAAAGCACCATCCACATTTGGAGACTTTCCTCCATAGAAGTTTTAAAATGTGACCCAACCACTCTTGCAGCCTGTAGATTGATTTTTACCTCAACACATTACAAAAAAGTGTGTTTACCAATAGCCAGGTACTGTATTATGGAGTTCATCTATTTCATAGGATTAAAAACTGTGCAAGGACCTAAGGTATTTTCCCAGTAACAGCTGTTGATTCATCCTGAGCTGTTTACAAAAAATTTAGACAATTCAGCCCAATGCATCATGTTTCCTGTCACCATCAAAATTGAAACAAAAGTTCTTTTAATCTACCCTAAATATCTTGTTCTATACATTTTTAAAAAACTTTTCTAACTTAATGAAGTCCTTATTACTTGGTATCATCAATCCAAGCTATTTTGAGCCAGTTTGAAAACCAAGTGCATGTATCCCAAGATTTCCTGCATGAGATGTCATGCATATTTGGAACTGGGATCTAAATGTTGACTGAAGAAACCAAAATTAGACTAATAGAGTTTTTTGTTCCTATAGGAACCAACAGAATTTAAAGAAAGTATTAAATGAAAAGAGCAAGAACCAACAAAGTTTCAAACATCATCAGGAATGGTTAACAGCTGACAAATCAAAACCAAGACAACAAACAGCCTTCCCAGGAAATTATTCAGGAATTGAAAACTCTGGTTCTGCAGAATTAATACATTACTCTTTATCTGCTTACACAAGTGCCAAATTTGACATAAGTTCTGGATTTAAGCCTCTGTGAGAATTTAAATGATGTCTCATATCAACACAAATATGTTGTATTATTCCATTTATGTGACAGTGGTAACTCTCCAAAGAAGTCAAGGCCATGCTGGAGCTCTAAACAATGTGGTCTAGTGGAAGGTGCCCCTGCCTAAAGCAAGAGGGCTGAAACCAGAAAATCTACAAGGTCCCTTCCAATACAAATCATTTCATGATTCCATGATACACAACTTAGGACTTACATGGGATTTAGCACAACCTACTTGCCTTCCCACCAACTGGAAACATGCCTCAATCCACAAGTATCATAATCCTACACAAAAGGCATACTTGAAAATACATTTTCCAAATACATACCAACATTATATGGGTACATCTCTCAATACAACAATGAAAATTTGAAGTTATACAATACAAATCGAAATACCTATTTCCCCAAAATGAGCTTTGATCAAATACTGTATGGTGTTGATATGAAGCTTACTTTTCTGAGAACATCTTTCAGCTGGAGATGATCAGGAAGCAGTCTGCCAGAATACACCAGTCTCTGATCCTTTGTAGACTAGGAGATGGGGACAAAGAAAGGAGTTTAGCTTTTTTCCTGCTGTTCAGTTATATAGCTGGAGATAAAAGGAATTTTCTCATCTGCAAATATTAAGACTAATCACCAACAGAGAGACTTAAAAAAACATTTCAGAGGCTTCACAAGTCCAACTCACGAATTACTTCTGAGAAAGAATTATGCTATTAAGCACTCAGCAAGAGTGCCATAACAGTTAACAACATTTAAGGGTAAATGCTTGTCAAGAAAACTTTCAAGTACATTTAAAAATTCCTGTCTTTTAGTAATTTGTTCTTTACTCTGTTCTTGGTCCCATGCATCTTCTGAAAATATAGGTGGGGAAGTGTCTGGGACAAAGAAAGGTAGCAGAACAATGGAATGCCAATTAAGATACACAGAAGAGCACAAATTTCAGTCTTTTTGAACAAGGACTTTCTGTTATTAGTCCTTGCCCCCACCCTCAAACCCCCCACAGAAAAAAAAACCAAAAAAAAACCCCACCCAAACCACAAAACCAAAACCGACATCATTAGAAAGAACAAGAAGGAAAGCATTAAAAAGCAAGAAGCAGTAAAAGGTTTTTTCTAAGGTAGCCTTCCAACCTGGGTAAGCTGTTTTGCCTATTCTTAGTTACACAGTTTAAAGTAATCTAGTATTGTAAACAAAGATTTTTTTTTTTTTTTAACAAATGATATACTGTTCATATGATAGTAACTCTGGACTATTTCACACAATAGAAATAACAACAGAATTATTTTAAAGGAAACTATTTGAGGTACCTATCTACAGTAAGATGTCCAATATGCTAAAACAAGGAGCTTAATTGGTCAAACAAAAGAAAGGAAAACAAGCAAATGCTAAATGAAGAAATCTAGCCTAACATCAGGGGAACAGACATGCATTACCAGCATGAACTATTTGAAGAATTTCCCCATCATGCAAACACCAAGTCTTACACCTCTCCTCTTCCTATGCTAGCCTTCTGCTGCCCACTCTGCAGTCTTGTTCATGCTAATACTAAGACATAACTAAGCCCCAGATTTCTGTGATTACAACAAGCTTTCACAGAAGTTTTGACTTCTTTTTTTCTTGCCACAGCGTTCTGCAAATTCCAAACAATTTAGCAGAATACAGAAATATTAGAAAACTGTTTGGATTTTTTTTTCATCCTGGAAAAAAAATGGTAGTATCATTAGAACAAAACAGAGACACTCAAAATAAATAATGCTAATAAATACTTAGTAAATCTGAAGCTTCAATTTTTTTTCCCAAAGCCATACTAGCCATTTATGATTAAATACTGTGCAGAAATGTTTATCACTTCTGTTTAAGAATAATTTTCTCTATTCTTCTGCACTTCTCTGTATTTTCAACTAGTGGCATAGGACAGTATTTTTATGTCTCATAACACAGGGAACTAGTTATTTGCAGCTCAAATTGATAAAAATACTGCAATACATTAAACAACATTGCTGTACTATTTCTATTTACATTTAAAATGACAACAAAAAAATGCCTGACTCATGTCAGTAACTTCTTTTGAGCTATACCACTTTATTGTTTCCTTCAAACAGGAACAGGCTGCCAGCAGAATGCAAGCTTGCATTTTATATTTGGTAAAGGCTAGAAAAATCAGAATTTCAGCATCAAGATTAAAGAAAACTTTAATTTCCTGTAAATTGGAAGCTTGTTGTTTTAGATTGACCTGTGCAGTTAGAAGAAAAATCTTAAGAACTCTTGTTTCTGGGTCCTGAGACAGATTATTGGGAGATTAATAAGAACAGATAATCATTTAAATAAGGAAGGCCCAACAGCAAAAATCCCTCCAACTCCAAATCTTTAAATCATCATCCAGCATGGCACTAGAGTGCTGTTCTGCCTATCTCACTCGTCAAGGAGCTTTCTACATGATCACTTTCGATAGTTCTCTTCAGTACCTCATTAACCAGTCCCTCTTCCAGCCCCCTCTAATTAATGTATCTTCTCAAACAAGATACAAGGAACTTTTAAATATGAATATTTTACAGAGATGAAACTGGCAAGGCTAAAATGGCCCCTCAAAGCCGACTACATAGCCTTCAGTAATGTATTTCAGCTCACTACAAAACCACAAAAGAAAAGGTTAAACATATGGTGAGTACTGTTTATCACACTAAGGGAGAGACTTTAGCAGGGAAGATGAGGCCTTAAACCCGGTACTGCTCCCTTCATAAATTAAACACCTACCTGAGAAAGCTACAGGATTGTCACTTGCAATTCTCAGGTTGAAAGCCTGCAATTCTGAAATGCCTTTTTTTTTAGTGCAGATTGAAGAAGAGGTAATAAATATGGAAACACAGTAGTTCACACATATGCCAAAGTAAATGGAAAAGGCATTCAACTCATCCTTTGCCAGAGGAAATTTCACTACCACACCTCCTGCTTCAAGAACAGCATGCTCACTGCCAGCTGAAACACTGAACTGTGATGGAAAAACACCTCAAACCACATAATTAGAGTAGCCCCGTTTTCAGAAGAAAGCACATGGCATCAGAAAAAAATTATTCTAGAGCCCAGAGTTGGGAGATGGGAGACAGTCTGCAGATCAAAATCCAAAAGATAATTATTCAAAACTAAGAACTCCAGAGCCCTGGTATGGAGTTTCTTCTTCTATTTTTCATACGAGACTTCTTTTGCAATGCTGAGTCCAAACTAGCTGTGCCCAGAACATTACTAAACTGCAAACCTAAGACAGTGTAGCAATGTCCTGTAGGAATACAGGCCATCTCTGAGCTATACTGTATATGCAACTACCAGACATGTATTATTTTAGTTCACTAAGCCACTCTCCCATACTTCCATAGAGAAAAAATTCCAGACAACCATATCTAGTTAGAACTGTAGGCAACTGCTAATTTGACAGCAGGAAATTAGGTGCTGCAGGAAATGAGAAATAGCAGTTTTAAATTACAGTTTATGAGTGTAATCAATGCAGCAGGCAATGCACTGATGGTAGAATCTGCCAGACTGAGACACACAGGCTGATTTTACAACAGCCTTGTGTTATTCTACATAAGTATTTCATTTAGGGACATTGTACTGTAACTGCAGTACTCTATCTATGAGAACTGGTCCAGTCAGGGAGTAAAAGTATTGACAAAGGTGAACCTTAGCAAAAACTCACAAACTAATTTAACACCCTTCTGAACCTATTTAGCTTGTTCAAGTACTTACTTTGCAAAGTATATCAACTTTAATAACAACTAAACCAATTTAAATCTACCTGTATTTGCAATTTGTAAGTATTCAGGCAAGTAATTTACACAAATCAATCTGGAAAAATCTTAAACAACACTGCCTCCAGACCTAACTTCTCATTTGCCTATTCTAACCACCTCGCTTTCTGAAAATGTACTCTTAATAAATTGTAAATTTAATTAGGACACTTAAAGTTATCATCAGTTTACCGACTAATTTACCAGGACCTATCACATTGAGGGAACAGAGAAATGCACATACAGGAACGAGGTTCAAGTCACACAGAAAATTTGAAATACTGTCTACAACAATGACAGCAACTAATTTCTATTTTAGACCCTTAACTTCAGAAACATTGCAAGGCCTGTATAGTATCTGTGCTCCAGTGTATTCCCACCAGCTTAAAATAGCATTGTGATAGAAATTATTTCCAGGACCTATCATATTGAGGGAATAGAGAAATCAAGCTTTTAACACTGATCTGGTTTAAAAGGGAAAAAAAAAAAAAAAGGCAGGAGGAAGAAAGCTCCTAAAAGCAAAAGGACTTATACACATTTGAAAAAAGCAGTAGCACTCAACATCAAAAATGTATCAAGCCAAAAATACACTTTTTGATTTTACTATACATAGGAACCATCCTATTAAACACCCTTCTCTTCTCCTATGTTATTACTTTAATTTGAAAGGTCTTGTGAAATAAAAATACTGTGTTCAGTTATTAGTTTAACTGCAAGTGCAGTAAATCCCAATTAAATTGGAATTACTGGGACAATTCTCATCAAAGAAACTCCCCATTCCTTAACCCAGAATGAATTTGGGTATGCTGAACTAGTCCTTTAATACTGAGAGGCATGTTGAGGAATCTATTTTCAACAGAAAAAAGATGTTTCAGGAAACTGAAATTTAACACGCTACTACTGTTTAAAGCCTACAGTGCAACATGAAAACCTCTTGTTCATTAAGGTTGTTTCCTTTCAGGAGCTCAATTTAGCAGGATCATTCATAGGATGAGTAAGAAAACTAGTGTTTAAACACAAACACGTCACTGGAGGAAATTCTAGTGAGGAGGAGGAGGAAGCAGCAATCAGCTGGAGTGGTATTTTTGTTTTTCACAGCAGATAGGCTCTTTCAGTAGAGAATTACTCACAGCAATAACTATATTCACAAACTCTCATAACTGTTTAACAGAAGTCAGTGTGCCACAGCCCAAGTTGTAGGCTGCTTTTCTTCTTTCTCCAAAAGGCAGTAACCCTTTGTGAGACAAAGCTACTATTTTACTTTCCTCTGTCAAAAAGTCAATGACAATAGTAATTCTTCTATTGAACTACGTGAAAAATAATTTAAAATATAAATGCCACCTTCTTCTGATGTTTTCTAAAGCCTGGTTGTAGGCCCCACATGCTGCTGCAGTTCTCATAGTTCTCTGGAACAAATTTTTAAATATACCGTTCTGCATGACTGCCATTCTATACATACACAGTATTATCACCTATTGCCTGTACTTTTTTCATAGCTCCTTTTCATTGCCACATTTAGAACTTAGGAGAATTCAGAAATAAACCGCATTTCCCTCAGAAACCAAAACCACTATAGGCATTAAGTTTCAAAACACAGTCACAGCTGTCATACAAGTTTGTGTAACACCTGACAGAAGAATTTTCAACACAATCTCAACAAAAATATCTTTTCAAAGAGGAAATAATTTTGGAGGTTGTTCAACTACATAGTTTCAAATAATGTTATGAATAAATATTTATCTGTTCCACACCTCAGTGCATTTTCTAGAGCGTGTTAACCTTAAGTATATCACTTATACTTCAGAATAGACTGAACCCTAAGCCAGTGCTCCTAAATTTACAAAAATTAGTCTCAAATTCAGTTAACTGAGATACCTAAACCTCAGTTCCAAAGAAGAAGATAAATGAAGCATTAATAAGCATCTTTAGCGATACTGCCTTTCAGGGTGCTACACTACGATCCTCTCACACGATTTGAAGAGCAGCTTCATGTTTGCTACACTGCCAACTTCCCTGAAAGCAGAGGGACGGCCATCGCCTTCACGCAGGTCGCTCTTCGCCAGCAGAGCTCTTGTTCGTTAATTTAACAAGGTTTAAGGGAAGTCTTGTCCACCTGCCCCCAAGTCGCCGCAGTGCCCAGCCTTACCGACAAGGCGAGGGAAAAGGGCTGGCCGACAACTCACCGGCTTACTGGGGTACACCTTGGAGAGGTGGGACTTCAGCTTGCCCACAGTCCACTCCAGAAAGCAGCTGATGGTCTGGTCGGTGTATTTCTGGTTGGGGGCCTTGATGATGAGGGTCACTGGGTGCTCCACCACGCTCTGGTCCATGGTGCCCGCGGGGCCGGCCGGCCCTGCCCCGCTCTCCTCCTCCCGGGGACACGACGCTGCTCGAACCTTGGCGGTGCTCCGGGCGGCTTCAGCGGCCGGGGCCGAACTTCCCGGGGGAGCTGGGGGAGCCCATCCCCGTGCTGGCGCTCCGGGAACCGCAGCCACAGGGGATCACACGCTCGTGCCCCACGCCCGCGGGAGCGAGAGCAGAAGGAACAACGCAGCACCCGGAAGACACCGACCCGAACCCGTCCACCCNGGGCCGCCATGGCGGCCGGGGCTGTGCCGGGCCCCGGCTGCGGTATGAGGGGTGGGTGTTCTCCGGCTGCTCGGGTCGCTGGGCTCATTCACAGGAAGGTCTCAACGGCTGGAAAGCTGAAATGCTTCTCAGGATGGGAATGGAAGCTTTGCTCCCTGTGTGTCTTGCCTCCGTCACCGTTGCGTGGGAATGCTGCAGTGTGGTTATTCCAAATATCCTTGTGAGGTCAAGAACTGTTATTTAATAACCAGATTGGAGGCCACTGAATCACAAAGAATCACAAAATCCCAGAATGGTTTGGGTTGGAAGGACCATGTTAAAGATGGTCTGGTTCCAACCCCTTGCCAAGGGCAGGGACACCTGGCAGCAGGACCGGGTTGCTCAGAGCCCCATCCGGCCTGGCCTTGAGCAGTACCCAGGATGTGGCATCCACAGCTTCCCTGGGCCACTGCCTCACCACCTTCACAGTAAAGAATTTCTTCCTCGTGTATTTAATCTGAACCTATTCTCTTTTAGTGTGAATCCATTCCCCCTTGTCCTCTACATGCCCTTGTAAATAGTCTGTCTCCACCTTTCTTGCAGGTTCCCTTCAGGTACTGGAAAGCTGCAGTTGGTGACCCCAGAGCCTCCGTGCTTCACAAACTCCACTGTCAGCCTTTTTTCTAGGAGAGCTGCTCCATCCCTCCAATTGCCTTGGTGGCCTCCTCTGGACTCGCTCCAACAGTTCCATGTCCTTCCTGTGCTGGGACCCCAGAGCTGGATGCAGCACTGCAGGTGGGGTCTCACCAGAGCAGAGCAGAGAGACAGAATCCCCTCCCTCACCCTCCTGCCCACGCTGTTTAGGATGCAGCCCAGGACATGTTTGGCTTTCTGGGCTGGCAGTGCCCATGGCTGGGTCATCTCCAGCCTCTCATCCATGAGTATCCTGAAGTTCTCCCCCAGGCTGTTCTTGATCTGTTCATCCCCTGGCCTGTGTTAATACTGAGGGTTGCCCCAACACAAGTGTAGTACCTTGCACTTGGTCTTACTAAATCTCACTAGATTTCCGTTGGCCCACTTCTTGAATTTGTCCAGGTCCCTCTGGATGGCATCCTGGCATCATGCAGCTTGGTGTCATCTGCACATTTGCTGGGAGTACACTCAGTCCCTTTGTTTATATCATTAATGGAGATATTAAATAACACTTGTGTCAATATGGACCCTTATGTTGCTCAAGAATTCTGTTTAAAACCATAAAATAATTTTCTGAAATTTCAGGTTAGCACTGCAAACCATCAATGTGGTTTTTCACTTCCTGGGAAGAAAATACTTTAAAGGATAGCCATCAAAGTGGAGGGATAAAATGACAATGAATAAGAGAAAAATTCAGTTCATGATACTTCTACTAAATATCTACAATAAAAGTTGGCCTCGTTAACTTTACAAAAATTAAAAAATGCTTGTAAAAACCCAGATTGTCTCTTGAACAATGTTTCCTTCTGTTCCTTTCTGTCATCAAACACCGTAGCTACAGAAGGCTCAAGAGTTTCAGACAGATTTGATTTTTCCAGTAGATAGTGTCCCTTTAATGCCAAAGAATCAGGCCTTTAATTAAGCTGGAGTGAGGCAAGAAGTTGTTTGCTAATGAAAAGAGGACCATAAGGAACACCAGCTTCTGAAGGGAAAGATAAAAAGAAAAGCCTGAAGGGATATCATTAGCCCCCAGGACGTAATTCTCCTGTTTAAATAAAACACGGATGCAAACAACTAATGTTAGAATTAGCAAAAGCAGAGGAAACAGTCCTTATTTTTATGTTTATTGACTTCTAATTACCTTTCTCTACAACCACACCTTTGCAAACCTCATGTTTGAGATGGAGCATGAGACCTCAGGTGTGTTCCTACAGCACCTCTTGTCTTTGAGATGGCTTATCAAATTGTAAATGTGGACAACTGGTATTTGACAGCACCTTCAGCTACAACACTTGACATGCTCCTACTAGCTTCCCAGTTTCCTCCCTTGTTATTTAAGAACAATTGTTTGCTTTTGAAATTCTGAACATTCTGTCACTACCAGAGCATGTTACTTGGAATTCCTGGGAATTTCCAAGAAAAAACTAGAATTTCCAAACACTTGGCAAATATTTGTACATAAGGTAATGCACCAAAATGGATCAGCTAGCTGATCATGAGTACTTGGAAGGATTAATATGCAAAAATCAAGGCAAATAGTCCATAGAACTTTTCATTCAGGTTGGTTAAAATTGTATTGCTTGACAATTTAGTGGTCTATAAATACACACAGTATTTCTACTGCGCACATTTTAGCTACTATTCCAAATTTCAGACTTGGGATGACTGAGAAATCTCCTGAGTTAGAACCTGAGAAGAGCAAGAGCTCTCCTGTGGTGGTATTTTAGAAGCTCCATGGTGTGCCAGCTCTGTGAGCAGATACCTGCACTGTGCACAGGCCCTCGGGGGCCAGCATGACACTTGCAACAATCTCATTTTAGGACTAAAACTTAAAATCTTGTAAAAATAGTTCAGCATTAATTTATGCTCTAGAAAATCAGACTCATAGAACTATAGAATGATTTGGGTTGGAGGGAAGCTTAAAGATCATTCCAAACCTCTGCCAGGGGGCATAAATGTCTTATGAATATACATTGTGAGGTATCACATCCTACCAAGAGTCCATTTGATATTTTATCATGCAAGAAATTATGTTCTTAATATTTGTCTGACTTCACACACCTTGACACATCCACAGTAATCTTTTTGCATATTTGTATGATCTCTGACATCTCTGTAGTTCAGAGGAGAAATTGTGCCAAATCTTTAAGAATGCCAAGACTTTTATTTTTGTAAAGTAATTCATGCATTAAAATGTTATAAAAGGCTGAGGGATCATCTTCTGACTCTTGAAATGTCTACAACAGTTACCTGATTCGGGCCACCTTATACAGTCACTAGCCTATCCATGGGAAAATTCATAGCCTATGAGATCCTGCATCTCCAGGCTCTTAACCAAGGCACAGAAGATACATGTATGATTAAATTATTAGAGAGTATCCAAAGTATCACCACCCATGAAGATGGTGACTGGTCTGGAGGGGGAATTCATACAGAGAGTGGCTGAGGTCTCTTGGCTTGTTCAGCCTGGAGGAGGAGACTGAGGGGAGCCCTCATTGCAGCCAGCAGATTCCTCACAAGGGGGAGCAGAGGGGCAGGCACTGTTCTCTTCCCTGCAGTAACCAACGACAGGGCCTGAAGGAAGAGCATGAACCTGTGCCAGGGGAGGTTTAGGCTGGGCAACCACCAGAGGGTGGCTGGGCACTGGAACAGGCTCCGCAGGGCAGTGGTGACAGCACCAGCCTGACAGAGTTCAAGAGGAATTTGGACAATGCTCTCAAGAACATGGTGTGACTCTTGGCGTGTCCTGTGTAGGGCTGAATATAAATCCTCCTTTTATCCCTTTTAGAGGTCTAAACTAGCTCAGGTTCTGGAGGAATATATCAAAAGACAGGAGAAAGGATCTAAAAGAAGCTCTCACCCTTAGCTGCACTAAGAGGTTTATTCCAGGTGGTCTCCAGGGGGAAAGAGGATGTGCACCGAGGAACAGGGTCTTAGCTCTTTCCAGGGAGGGACAATTTGGCACACAGCCAATGGGGTCAGAAAGTGAAGAAAGGGTCAAACTACGTGGCACAAGCTCTAGGGGTCCCTGAGGGGTCAGATACCATTCCCACAGGGGAATGTAACATCGGGCCAGGAGTTGGACTTGAGGGTCCTTGAGGGTCCCTTCCAATTCAAGATATTCTGTGATTCTGTGATTCTAGTCCATGCTGATATCCATTTATCATGCTGGAATAGATCAAAACCTCAAGTTATTGGCAGTAAAATACCATCTCTCTTTCTCCATTTTTTAATTAATTTATTCATCTCCCAATAAGGTAGTATACAGTCTAAAAACTTGGATCATCTCTTTCTTTCATTCCTCTGCAGAAGCCAGTAGGGCACAGCTTAGTGCTGTAACATGAAGTAAAATCACAGCAGTTGCAAGCTGAGCTACAAGCTGAGTTGCAACTAACAAATTCAGCCTCTTCTGTTATTTATACTAATAGTAGGGGTCATGTGAAATGTGTGACCTGTATGTGGGATGACAACCAGAAAGAACTTGAGAATCTCTATGCTCAGACACATCAGTTTTCTCCAAGACTTTTTTAAAACTCTGCCTTACCATGAAACAATCACAATTCCACTTTCTTTCTCCAGAACAAATGACTTTGGGAAAATCAGTATTTCTATCCTTGCCAAGATTTTTTTCTTATAACTCACAGAATTTATATTTCAGTTAATGATTTGGAGAACTTGATTGATGGGGAAGAAAGAGTGGATTTGTGCTGTTTGTGCTCCCTTCAGTTGTATACATGCAGCCAGAGTGGTTTATTCCTGAAGGAAACTACAGGAAAGGTCATGTTCACATGGGTCACATGGGTTTTCTCACTCTGGAAGTGTGTATCATCTCCTCAGTACTAGAAATATTGCAATTCCCAAGAGTACTATAAGAATTTCCATAATGGATTTCTGTTAGGAAAAATGTCTCTGTAAGCCTTTTTGTTGCCATATTAACAGCACTGATAAACAGGTTTGACTGCATCTTTTGACAAGAAGTATGCAATTTGTCAGTGATGTTTCTGATATTTCTGCAAGCAAACAAGCTGAAGTGCATATGTTTTTAAATATAATAGTGGGCTTCTCAGGCTTTTTGTCAGGACTTATATGCTTATGCTTTCTATACGTGCCAGTTGATCCTCCCTCTAACCTTTCAATTCAGTGGCCAATTTCTGTCACGTATCAAAAGGGGTAGCAGTCAGATATTACTTGAAGGCTGCAAGAACTATGGGGCTATTAAGAGAGAGAGACAGAGAGAGAGACAGAGAGAGAGACTTTACAAACAGTATTCACTGATAAGAAAGCTAATAATCTTTCTCCTTTCTAGCCATCAGAGAATTCAAATGGAGCAGACTGAGAGATAAATACAGAATTACTTGTTTTCACTTGCAAGTCATGCAAAGAATGAGACAGTTTAAGGCCCCACAAGTCTGCAAGGGGTGGCCGGTGAACATGTGGCAATATGGAGATGGGCTTCTAACACGTTCAGCTGGGCCATGCAGTTTCAACAGTGACTTCTGGAATAAAGTCCTACAAGACCAAAACCTGATCTCTAACAAGGGTGTGAAGATGGCTTTATTGGCAATTCCTGAACTCACTTTTACTGTGTGTAATTAGCATTGTGGCGATCCAGCTGGAGATACATATCTGAGGGATAACTTCTTGAGTTGGTTAAATGATAATGTGATTAATCTGCAGACATTTTTGTCCTGGTGGCATCTCCATCACTGAAGAGGAATAGCAGTTACCTTCTTAAACGTCAGGTATATTTCCCTTCTTATATGTCAGGTACTCCGAAAGAGGCAGACAGGTAAAAGAATCTCCTGGTATTTTATTGTTTTCAAGGAAAATCTAACAGTAAATACGCCACTTAAACAGCTGCAGAGATAGAAAAGTTCTAGGAGAGCACTAGCTTTCTGGAGCAGGACTTGAATGGACCCTTCTTTATCCTGTAAAACTGCAGAATACAAGAGCCCTGTGTTACATGGTGTCAGATCAGATCTCCCATCTGATCTCAGATGGACTAAGGTGGTATAGAATGGCTTTTTACTTGCAGCTCTAGCATTGGGTTTTATTTGAAATTTTTTTGTGCTATTAATTATTCCTAAGCAAGGATTCAGATTAGACCTATATTCTCAATAACTTGTCATCCATTTTAAACATTATGATTGTGATCAAAACTATTGTTAAAATATCAACTAATTGTTTGGCTGCAGAATGCTAAAGAAAAATGATTTCAAAGTTTAATTCAAAACATTGCTAAAATGGCCATGGGAAATCTATCAAAACTGGCTATTATCATGGAGATTTTTTAAAAGAGCATTTGTCCTTGTAAAAAAATCCAATTTCCATTTAGCAAATTCCTTGTCTTTTTAAATGTCAAATAATTCTAAGACACCACGAAAAAAAATCAGAGAAAAATCAGCATTTCTACAAAGAAGGATCTCTTGCAAAGCAGTAAATACAGGAAAGTCTCCGGATACAATTGATTTTTAACTTTCAAAAAGCCTCTGACCTTACCCACAGGAGGCTACTGATGAGATCAGTGCTGTGATCCAGCTTCTGCTTCCAGCAGTAGCATTCTTTACTCATGTGACACCCCATTAACATTAAGGGACCTATCAGTCTGCCCACATGAAAGAAATTACAGTCAGCTCCCACAAAGACACTGATAGGGTAGTATATGATAAAATGACACTGAGACCTGAAAAAGTGTTTCTCACTCTAAATGTTTCCTTGTTTTCTGCTACTTGGTGTACTTCCTCTTGAGGTTTATAAGCACTCTGGAGCAGGAACTATTCTCCACAGTACCTGACTGAAGACCAAGCAACGAGCTGGTTGTGCTTCACAGATATGTATGAAATGTGGGAGGGGAAGGTGTCTGCAGCAACTGGGCTTCTTTGTGCATCATGGCACAGCCCATGCTGCCCCACAGTTCTGGGTCCATAACCATAGAAGCAATAAACACAAAAGGATCTCTCATAATTTGAGAACAAAGTGATAATTAAAATAAGAAGAAACAAAGTGTGACCCTTTATTTCATAGTTCTTTTTACAACAGCAGAAAATTAGTCTGTGGAACTTGCTGTTGAAAGATACTCCCAAGCCCCAGTTTTGAGAGCAGTGTCAGAAGTATTTGATTAGGGAAGAGCATAGTTCATGGTAGGAAAGGAGTAGCTTGTCCCCAAATAGACCAAGTGCAGAGTGAAAAGGTGCCTATTTCATTCTCCATAGCATACAAGCTATGTTGAAGCATTGCCAATAAGAATATCATCCCATTCACCTCCAGGGAACACTAATGGACTCATCTGAATCAATGGCAATGTAAAATTTACTGTCATTGAAAAGATCACTCCTTCCTATAGTCTTATATTTTTTCTTTGTGTGTGTTCAGGGCTAAAAACCTAAGGAAAAAAACCCAAGAGATTTGATGGTAGCCAGAATTTTTCATGCCTGAAGGAGAAGTTCCTCTGAAACCTGAAACCCTGTAATGAATTATATTACAGGGGCTCTGTCAGATTTTTTAATTGTTTTATCTTTTCTTGTGTGAAGTTTGTGTCAGCATCTCTAATTTCACCTCAGGACAACACAGGCAGAAAAAGAGATGCAGGCATCTCCTGGCACATGCTCAGATAAGTGGCACCTGCACAGTAAGTGTGACATGCTCCAGATACCTTGGATTTTTATTCACTTCAGCTACAGTTGATCTTTGTATGTGTGCTGGCCAGTTATCTGGACAGGCATCACTTGATCTGCACACCCACTCAGGTTGCTTGTTACCCAGAAATCCCAGACATAAGACCAAATTCCTGGTTTTCTGTGTCAACAAAATTTAGGGGGTGAGGGCAAGAAAGGACATGCATGGAAAGAATTAAGATATGTAAGTGAATACCCAGCTTTTCATGAAAGAAGGGATTGCTCCTCGACTAACCACTACAGGGCTGTCTGTCACTGAGCGTCTCCCCAGCTCCCGGAACACTGCACAAGGGAATTACAAGGGTAGAGCAGTGCAGCACTGCCGGCTCCAAGCCTTCTTCACCACGCTCCGGGCATGGCATGGCATGGCATCTTCTTTCAGTGGCACCTGTGGGACAAGGACTAGAATCAGGAGCGTGGTTATGGCAGAGTTGTCTGGATGAGAACACGGCAGGCTCAGTGATGAAAGTGCTTGGAATTAGCAAGGCAGCTCCTCCCTTCTTACAACTCTGCTGTAGCCTTTACCTCCTGGCTGTATCCCTCGCAGCAATGCCCTCGGGATTTCTCTCTCCCCCTGTGCTATACACTCTGTGTGTCAGCACTACACAGGTGAAAATAGCCACGCAAGTAATTCATTAATTGGCAGAGGAGCATGAAATGAGAAGAATGTGAGGAGAATGTTCCTCTATGATGGGGCAGAGGAAAACCTTTAAAAACTGCCAGTCTAATGATTATAAAATAGCTATCTTCCCTCAGTCTTGTCTATATGCCTTATTATTATTTATAACAAAAACGATCAAATGCTTGCTAAGTTTTATCCAATCCATGGAAAACAAACCATCATTCTTCAGAACATCATTTTTGAAGATCCAGTCTCACAGGTTTGCAGATGTCACTGCACATGACTGGAGACTTACAGACTCTAACTAATGACTTTACTCATGAGCAGTCCTAGGAAACTTCATCCATCCATTTCAGTGCATCGGTGTTTACAGAAACAAGATCCAGTTGTCCTGGAAATCCATATATTTTGTATATTTATAATTTGTTATGTCTGAGCTGTTGTCTCATGTCTGTTTGATGACACTCATATATTTTTGAGTGGAAACAAGCTGGTTTAGATTTTACTTCCAAATATTTTGTTTCCAAATGCTTTTCTATTCTTGTTTGTCTTTTTAGGTGTCATCCTGACATCTGTACTCTGAAAAATATAACCTTCTCAGTCTGAAATGCTGTTCTTGCAGCTAAGATTTTATAATAACATTTATCTCTGTCCACTAAACATCACACTCTTATTTAAAGAAAGATTTTACAAGTTCTTGAATATCATAAGAAGAGTCTTGAGTCTCAGTTTAAAGTCTCAAAGCTCATTTCTCATATATGTAGAGCTTTACACTGTGTTCTGAGAATCTATAGTCAAGTCTTATTTACAATAGCAAGAGACAAAGAAATAACCTAGGAGGGGTATTTTGCCTGCAGTTCTTGATGCCTTGGCTTTTGTTTTTATTAAAAATTGCAAAGGGTGAATTCAGCCTATTGGTTATGTAAGCAATAGGGATTAAACCTAGTTATAATTTAATTCAAGCCACGCTGAAGTGGTTGCGAGAGGAAGACACAATTTCCTCATAGTGACACTTCAAAGAGAAGTCTTGGCCATGTAAATCTGGATGTTCCAGTTCTAGCAAGGAATTCCATGTGTGCATGCCTAACAGAGCACTTAGAGCTTCCTCAGCAGCACTGCAGGTTACACGGCTCCTCCTAAATCCAAGGGAGATCGTGGGACTTCATGCACTATTTGCGAAGACCAGGTTCTACAAGCTGTCATGAGGGTTTTTGGGCAGAGTCAAGTTGCTCTGGCCAGTCTTGATCCCTACAGTCATTTCATAAACAATACCAGACTTCTTATATTGACAGTCTGCTGTTTGACTGCATTTGCCTGAGTGCCTTCTGGACTGTTCAGCCAGCTCCTTGTGCAGCAGGCATGCCAGGTATTTTCTCAGTTTGCTGGCACAGACATTGTTCCTGCTGAACCTTAAATGATTATTAACCAACAGAATGTTGGTAAGAGGGAGCTTCTTGACATCCATCCAGGATCTAGGTGTTACCATAATACAAATGGTCTTTAAAATCAGTATTTCATGCACTTTCACTCAGTTTTCATGTCTGTCATTATAAGTCGCATGAACTTGAAAGGTTCTTTGTTTGTTTGCTTTAATGAGAGTCTTTGGCAAGACATGGACTTCCTGCAAGGCTCCATGGTCCTGGGACATGTGAGCCCTCAGGTCACATAGCACACAGGGTGCTGAATGTCAGGCTCCATTTTCAAGCACCTGCATCAGCACACAGCCTACAAACAGCTCCTAAACTCAATTAAAGATCCTCAATAATTCCCAAGTCAAAGATTCCCGTGTCAAAGGTTCCCATCCCCTTATTTTGGCAGGTTGCTCTAATATTATTGTGTTGATGTCCAGACTATTTCTCTGACTTCTAGAAGTAATCAGTGTTTGGCAAACACCGACCTTGCTTCTCGACCACAAGATGTGATGCCATCGTATGCTTGGGAAAATACATGGCCACATGCTTTAAGTGCTTATTCACACAGGTACCTAACCAGATGTCAAAGCGATGAGTAACAGGGAGACTCAGCAAGTTGCTACTCAGCTATTGACTGCGTGCTTCAGTAATTAGCTTCTGCTGAAAACCAGTCCTCCACAGGCCACAATTTTAGGGTGGAAATGGCAAGTGAAATGAGAAGCACCCAAAGATGCTGTGGTTAACCTTTCAGTCAGTAGATGGCTCTGTTGCTTCTGGCCACCTTCAGGGAACAACACTGCATTGCCATGGCCAAGGAGAGTGCCCTTCCCCAAGGATACAGGGAGCCACTGACAGTGCACACACAGGCCTTTTCACTTCGTTGTTTCCAAATGGTCCAATTTGCACATAATATTGATCATCTATTTTTTTTTTGAAGGTATCTGTTAGTTGCACAAAATCATTGTAACTCTGGTTGAGCAGTCTATGCATTGCTATTTCATACAGCTTAGCTTAAGTAACTATCTGCTCTTGACATCACCATAATTTCACAGCAACAGGCATTAACAAATGCCCCACTGTGAAGGAACTGGTTATTTCAACTGTTTAGAAGGGGACTGTGAGTTTCTTCAGTTGTGCATTCATAGTCACTGTCCTGGTTCCTTCTCATTCTCACCTTGTGACCTGTCAATTGTGCAAATGATGGGCTTCCTGTCAGCTTAAGACGTGGCAACACTCACATCACCAAAAATTACAATTGCTTCATTGATTAGCACCAGCAGAGAGAATAAAAAAACACAGAGTTCATGCTAGTCTTCCTTTCCAAAGAAACAGTCACACCAAATTGGAATTGCAGGAGACTGCCAGGACATCAGGAGGAAGCTTGCAGTGTTAGGCTCCTTCTATTCTGCAGATAAAAACAACATTTCAGTTACCCAGAAAATCTGTTAATGAGTTTTCTCATGCATTAAATGACCACACAAAACCCTCTTCCCCTCTGTCCTAAAAACACAAGCCAGCATGATGCCAGAAGAGCTCAGTGGTGGCAGAATTTGCAATGGGCACAAGGAGTTTATATTGTCTGCAATGGAAAGAAATTAAAAAAAAAGACAAATCTATTCTTTGGCAGTTGTGGAAAGATATATCAAAACTAGCAGCAGATGTAAAAAGATCAGGAAAAACAGTAAACACTTTCAGATGCAGGTGGATTAATGTTCAGAAGGTGGTAATATTATCTGAGTTCCTGGAGCAAGGAAACCAGGTCCTGTAGGCAGGATCTGCAGTCCTCTGGAAGCACTGGGTATGTTTTATGGGTTTCAATAGCCTGCAGAGCTGCCAAATGTTGTGCATTTCACTCAGGCTAGTGAGGACCTTCTCACGCTGGCCTGGCTTTCAGCTGGTTTCTCAGGCACTCAGGCTGGCAGTGGGAAAATGTGTCAGGCTTTTGGATTGTAGTTCTGTCTTTGGGCTGTTAGGGCCCCCCCATGGCTCTACTCCTGTGAAATCATGACCTGTCTGTAACTGAAGTATGACCCTAAGCAGTGGACCTGATCCAGGACAAGGGTGTCAGAATAACGGTTCCCAAGCTGACACATCTATTGTCAGTGATGGCAGGATCCCCTACATTTTGCTTCACAAGTTTCTACCTCTGGAAAGCCCAAGTCAGAGCACTGACTGCTTTTCTCACCCAGCAGTCTTACTCATTCATCATCCCTCTGCACTGGAACCACATGGGTCTGATGCTCTCTGTGCTTTCCTCCTGATGGTACTCTCAGCCTTGGTGACCATCTCCTCCCATCTGTCCCCGTGCTCCTTCCCAGCAGCATCCATCTGGCAGCCCTCTCTAGCACTGCACTACCCCACACCTCTGCTCTGCACTGTGTTGCCTGCTAGTCTGAAAATTGTTTCAAAGCGTGTGTAAGGTTGCACACAGGGAGCATGGCACCTTTTGGAATCGCTGTTTCAGTCCCACTCTGGGGCAGCATAATGAAGACAATAACAATCAAAAATTCAAAAAAAAATTTTCAACTTCTGGAAAATGCCCATAGTAAGGAATGACTGCACAGCATGTGGAAATGAATGACCAAGATCTGGAACAAGATAGGATTTATATTGCCATATATTTCATACTGGATGGCAAAAGACATCACACAGATTGAAATAGCAGAGGAATTTATCTAGACGACGCTGCCTTACAGAGCTATGAGAACATGGAACATTATAAATCCACATTCAGTGAGGGGTCAAGGGAGATATTTAACCTTTCTTGGACTGTACACATATGAAAACTTGTGTTAGATGGTTACAAGCTTTAAAGAAGGCTGACCCATTTTGCTGTTTAAAATATTCTGAGACTTCCATGGAGACTTATCTGATGCCACCTATATATAATGACCTAGATTTTAAAAACAGTTGGGAAGCAGACGTCTGGAAATCTGCTGTGAATTTTAATGTTTTCCATGCAAAGATTGAGTGTAAACTGGCAGTTTAATTGCACTTATGAAGCACCAAAATGCTTTTAGGACTTCCCAGTTATGTAATTAGGATTGTCTTGCTTGGAAGATGACTGTGAAGTGACAACAGAGCCATCTTTTCCCTGCCAGATTCCTGTCCTAAAGGATGCTCAGGTAAGCAGAGGTCTAAACTCATTGCTATGTAATAACTGTAGGGTTGTCTGTGTGCCACATCTTAAAGTGCTTATTAATAAATGGGTGTCAGTGTCACCAAATTCACAGGCACCACTAGTGCCTGCTGGCTGAGTTCTCACAGTGACCAACTAATGAAGCAGTGAAGAGAATGAATTACTTGGCCAACCTCAAGTGCTCAGAACAAAACAGACACGATGATCGGGGTGAAGCACTTTACAGGATACCTTCCCCTCTCCTCAGATTAACAGGCTTCAGTCCACAGATTTTTCTTCCCAGCTATATTCTCTGGAGCTCACTCAACCATCCAAAGCATGGACTATGTGAAGTGGCATTTCTAGAGTTCAGCAGGCAGGCTGCCAAAAGAATCTCTTCTACTCCTATTTTAACATGAATTTCTGTGAGTTGGGGAAACTAAATCAAGCAGTCATATGAAACGGAATTGTTGGCAGAAAATATTTGGGGAAAAAAAAAAGAAAAGGAAACTAAAGTGTCCCTTTTTGTATTTTAAATAGGAAAAAATATCCCAGACTCTCCTAAGCTCAGGGATCCAAAGGTCAGCAGAAACAATAAGCAGTAAGCCTTAAAAAAACAAATAATCTAGTAGAGAGAAAAAAAAAAAAGAAAAATTGTAAAAATAAGCAAAAGCAAGTTAAAGGGTAATTAGTGAGATAAATAATACTGATTTCCAAAAAAATATTTCAGCTGACAGCAAGGAGACACAAATATGTTTTTAGTGGAAGCTGACCAAAGATAACTAAAAATTGCTCCATGGGAGCATAATTGCCTTGATTGTCACAGCTCTTTGAAATCAGAGTTTTGAGATTATGAAAACAGTTGTGTGATACTACTGAAAGTGCTCACTAAAATAAAGCAGGCATTTGTGCAGGCTGCTAGCAAAAATTTCCTGTTAAAAGGTTTGATAAGTTGCTCTTCAAAAACTCTCTGTGCAACTTTTGGAGGCTAGAATGCACATGGAGCCAGAGAAGAGTAGAATTAACTGTGCACTTTCCCCCACAGTTTCATCAAAACCTTAGTGAATCATGTTATAATCACATTATAAAACAAATGCTTATTTTAATCCCCTGCAAGTCTCTCAAGTGCTACCCCTGTTACACAAACAAGGATGACTCCAGACACAACAGTTATGTCTTGAGAAATATCAAGCTAGATCATCTTTCACCAGAGCAAATAAAGGCCAGAAAAGATAAAATAATGTGAAATTATGTTATCCTTTTTTGCAGATGTCAAGGAAAATTCTGTGTCATAGTAGCAATACTGAATTAAGTCAGAGCTAAATACTAAAGTGATTATTGTTGTGCAGAATGATACAATGGCAAACATATGTACTATGAATCGGAACATACCAGTAGCTTGTTCAGATGAATCTTTGCAAAAATTGAGTCTAGTGCAATAAATTTCAGAGCTTCATCTTCTCAAAAGAACATGCTTTGAATTACCTCTCATAAATATTTGGTGGTTACTCTTTCAACTCTTCTTATTTTCTGAGTGCAGTTCCGTTAGCATGAGGTGATGTTCCTCAAGTGTCTTGAAGTCCAATATCAGAGGGAACTGCCACGTTTTTTATGCTGGCCCCATGGCAGAACAAACTGGTTTTGGATGAGGCAAGCATCAAGGGCATTTGAATGTCAACTGGAAGTACCAGGTGGAAACCCTGGGCAAAGGAAAGCTTGCAGTGGTGCAGCAGACACAAAGAACCTGAGTAGAAGGCACACAAAAAAGCTTGGGATGGACAGAAGACAAATGCTACCAGATGCTTTTACATCACATGAGTAATATCAAGTAATTTTCACTGAACTGCTCTTTCTTACAACAGCAGCACAAAGAAGCTTTGCCAGTGCCTCCCAATCTTAACTGCACTTTTGCAGCAGAGAATTTAAACTTCACAGAGGCCAATATGGTACTGCTGGCAGAAGAATGGATTTTGAACATTATTTTTTTTAAATACAAATTGAACTAAACTTTTTTTAGTGTATACTGTCATTTCCAAAAATGACTAGATTTCCAGAAATTGCTTTTTATACCAACTTCAATTAAGAATAACTCAGGTAGTAAAAATGTATTCCACTTTACCATCTCATAGCTTGCAAAGTTGTCTTCCCAACAATATATAGTTCATGCCCCCCACAAACAGGACAAGAGTTAATCCTCAGAAGTTAAATGAACTACATCCTCTGTGAATATACCAGCCCCCAACCATCTGCAGAAGGCCTGAGAAAATAGAGCAAGTAGTATAACCCAGAAGGTCAATAAACTGATTCTTTCAGATCTGCATTATTTTGGATTTGGAGATAAAAGCCAGGATGTGAGCTTTCTGAAGCTGTTGCTTCTATATGTAGAGCATGTTCACAAACTTTCAAAAGACAATTCAGAGCTATGTTAGTCTTTGGCTTTTCACATTTATTTGATATTTCTTAATTACAATTCCCCTCAGTGACAGGATGATTGAAATTCCTATGATTCCTGTTACAGCTTTTTTTGCAGACTTCTTTTATCTATAAACATTTCCTGTTCTGCTTTTTCATCCTCCCCCACTGTCCTATAATGGCCTCCTATTGTCATATTTACCCGTTCTTTCACTTGAGTCCAAACTGGTTTTCACTGGTGACAACTCTGCCTGTGATATTTCTTGGCTTAGAAATACATCACAGCTTCTCCCCTAGTGAAGAGGTTTTCTGTGTGCTACTAAATGCTTTAGATAAAATGTGTAGCATAATGTTTAAAATTCTTGACTGCAACTTAATTTGACCAGAGCTACAGCACAACTGGTTCAAGTTCTGCATCTTGGCCTTTTGTAATTTTTACTCCTGGGTAGTTTATTATTTATAGAACACCATAGGTGTAATTTAGCTACTGCACAGGTGCTGTATTTCTCTGTGACCCATACTTAGCACTATAATGATTTACTATGGAGCCTGCAGTCTGACTGAGATAGTTACAGACCTCACATCAAAAAACAAGGGAAAGACCAATGCTGAACAGCATTACTATGGAAGCTAGTTCAATAAAGTCACATCAAAGTCAAGCCAAAAAAGAGGAGTCTTAAGGAGATTCTTTAAGTCTTTGTTATGTAGAATAAGAGATGCACCTGAGAAAAGTCTGGCAAATGAGCCTGAGCGATATTTGTCTATCTTCACCCCCACTGCTGTGCTCTGACCAAAAAAACTTGCCTCGTGACTGTTCCCTGTCCCATCATACTAGCCTTAAATCATACTAGTGACTTTGAGAGCCTTTGCTTCTCATCATCTTCCTTTCTAGACATAAAATTTATGACTATCCTCCAGATACTACCACTGGCCCTGTTCCCTTACTAGCTTTACCAGTCCCTTGTTTTTTCTCTGCCTCCCATTCTGGATATCACCATTATGTGCACTTAATCTGCAGCACATTAGGCTGCTAGTCACTCAAACCTGACCCATGCTATAGCCCAAGGGATTCTCCCACTAACACGGGTGCTTTGAGCTCTCTTTGGTGCTTTTCATTTTAAAAATGTAGAAGCCTGGTTCTTTTCCTTTCCCTGAAGGCCCTTCATGAAATAAAAGTTTCGTTCTCTGAGATGGTGAGTGACTCCATCCTGGACACCTGCAGATCCTGTTCCATTAGTGGGTCTCAGTTCTCAAGTAAGTGTGCCCCTCATTAACTCATATGAGTTCCCTCATAATTGTCATGATTTTGTATGGCCACCACATAAAATATTCTGCTTTACTCCAACAGGTGGGTCATTTTTTAGGGTTCTGCATGTTGTTTAAGTGGAAGATGTTGTCAACATGGTTTTTCTTACATCCAAGAATTATGTTGGTTCGTCCTCAGCACCAATAGCTTTTGTCTTTTGAGAACTTAGTAGATATAAGGCAGTTAAAAAAAGACAAGCGAGATAATTTAGCAGGAAATATATCCCTGCTTCTGTTGAAAGAAGTTTTAGAACAGAATATAGAATATTTGATATAGAATAGAATAGAATAGAATAGAATAGAATAGAATAGAATAGAATAGAATAGAATAGAATAGAATAGAATAGAATAGAATAGAATAGAATAGAATAGTTCAGCTAGGTGGGACCTAAAATTATCATCTTGTCCAACTACCTGACCACTTTAGGACTGACCAAGTTAAAGAGTGGTATTAAGGGCTTTGTCCAAATAAATGCCTCCTGAACACTATCAGCAGGGGCATATCAGCCATCTCTCTAGAAAGCCTATTCCAGTGCTTGACCACCTCCCTGGTAAAGAACTGCTTCCCAATGTCCAGGCTAAACCTCGTGCAACTTTGAACCATTCCCATGCGTCCTATCACTGGATCCCAAGGAGAAGAGATCAGCAACTCAAAGGACATGCCTTCCTGCCCTTTCAACATCTTTCGTGTCCTCTGGACTCATCCAAGGTTCTTCACATCCTTTTAAAGTTTTGAGGCCTAGAGCTACACAATGTACTCAAAATTAGGTTGCACCAGATCAATACAGTGGGATAATTATCCCTCTTGGCTGGTCAGTTGTGCTGGGTTCAATGCATCCCAGGATGAGGTTTGCCATCTTGGCTGCCAGGGTGCATTTTTCTGACTCCCTTTGAGCCTCCTGTCAATTGGCACCCCCAGACCCCTTTCCATGGGGCTGCTCTCCAGCCACTCCTCTCCTAGTTTATACTTGTACCCATCAGTATTCTCTCCCAGGTGCAGAATCTGGTATTTCAGGTGGTTAAATGTCATCCCATTAATCATAATCCAATGTTCCTCTCTATTCATATCCTTTTTCAAGGCCACTTATCCTTCAAAACAATCAACAGCACTTTCCAGTTCAGTATCAATAGCAAACCTGCTAATGGTACATTCAACTCCTGCACCCAAATCATTGATAAATCTATTAAACAGAACTGTCCCCAGGATTAAGCCCTGAGGAGCACTGATGGTGACTGATCTCTATCCAGATGTAGCCTCATTCCCAACAACACTTTCAGTTCTACCCTCCAGTCAGTTAAAACTTGAGTAAACAATATGCACCTTACCATCTTTTTAAAAAATGCAAGCAATGATCTGCAATTTTTTTTCTTTGTCAGATGAATTTCTGCAGCAAATGTGTGTTCTTTACACTCTGTCTCCTCAGCTGATTTGACTTTCATTTCAGTCAAGACAATTACATCATCCCCTTTGAGCCAAGTATCCCTGGAGTGGTAAGGAGGGAAATACAGTCATTAATGGGGTTAAACCCCATCCTGCAGAAAGCCAAAAAGAAAAAGATCATTGTTGTGGTTTAAAGCAGCAATTGCATCGGGAATAACTAAGTTGCAGGGATATACGTTCTGAGCTGTATGTATTTGCCTTTGCAGCTCCAGAGATGCATAGCTGTACAGTGGACTGGTTAATGCTTCTGAACAGCTTTCTGGACATTTAAAAAGATAGAAAAATTCCCATCTTCCATTTTAGAAATAGATACAGGGATAGATGCCCTAGCCCCAAGAAGTAGGTTGGATTAAGACAGAAGGTGTGTTAGATGGCTTCCTGTTTTTCAAACACCCATCAGAATTAAGTATTACCTGGGTGCTGATATTCTTGATACTCTTTTATATATCATCTCTCCTTAGCAACTGATGGAAGAAGGGGAAAGTCGTGATTTCCTTGAAGTGCTGTACCATCTGTCAGCTCTACTCATCTTTTCTTCAAACTTATTTTGAGATAGCTGCTTTTCTCCTTCTGACATCCTGTATTCCCAGGCTTGGCTATAGTTGGATGATTGTTTTGTTCAGTTACAGATTATGAGATACACACAACTGTTCACTTTAGAAATCTGAGGTATCTCATCAAGTGACATCCCACTGACACAAATGTTGGCAACCAGTTTTCCATGAGGGGATGTGAAGCAAGAAGATAACCAATATGATTCTCTCAGATATTTCTGCAGGGAGTGCAGATACAGCATGGCCCCACTGATCCCAGATAGCTTCTGTAGGAAAGCAGCCAGATCTGAAGTTCATCTGTGTTGAGAGCTGATGATAAACCTTGCAGAATTTTACCACAGATAAGAGGATCATATTCTGCAATGAACATAAACCATGCTCACAAAGGTTTGTATTTCTGTGAAAGCTGTGAATTACTGAACCTGAATTTTTCACCTTTTTCTTGAACTTAAAAAATGCAGTGATTAGGCAACACAATAAAGAGATTCTTTTATATTTAAATGTGATTCTTTTATTGAGTAACATCTGGATCATGTATGTGGGAAGAAATTATGCATCTTTTAAAACTCTGTGCCTGTTCTGATAATTTTAACCTTCCAAAGACTGATTTTTTGGCTTTTAAATTTTCTTCTTGCTGATAGTAGGGCTTTATTTTAGAGTTTTAATTATTTTTAATTGCCCTCTGCAGTCTCTCCAACAGAGCATTAAGGCAGAAAAGGTTAAAATGACAAAAAAGGCACAATCTTCATACAATCAGGATGCTAAATTCAGCTGAGCAAAGCAAGCAGAGTGCAGATGCAAGACAGAAATAAAGTATGCAGCAAACTCAGAAGTGAAAGAATAAAGAAGTCAGTATGGCAGACAGTGAGAAACTAAGCAAACACACTGAAAACACAGCCCACGAGAGAAGCAAACACACACCACGTATAATAAGGAAGGAAAAGTCAAGCTCAGGCCATCCCCACTCGTTGGCAACACATGAAGAGAGTCAGGAAATGCAAGCTGTATGGGTTTCTCTAAAAACAAAGGCTTGATATTCAGAAATGGAATTTTCTTCTTCCCATGAAGCAGCAGATCGCTTTGTAAAAGTCAGTCTCTCCAAAAAGTCAGTGCTAATACCAGAATGTGGTTTAGGGTTTTGTCTTCTGGGGAAGTGTTTATCCACACTAACTGGGGGTAATTGGAAAGGAATCAATCTAAATTATCTGTGGAACTTTGAAATTTATCTCTTGCATTGTGTCATGTTCTGGCAGTAAAGTGAAAGTAAGTTAAAGCTGGCAGTTCAGGAAAAAGCTGGAACAGGAAACATCAGGAAAAGCAAAGGCAGTGAGCAGCTACTCACAGTATAATTTACAATATGTGGATGTTACACACGCACCTGGAGCAAGATGTGCACATGTACTCACATGTGTATACACACACACCTTCGCCATGCACACACTGAGGCAAGAGGCAGAAAGACTGAAGCAGAAAACAACTTAAGTACTCTGAGCCCATGTTCACATGTGCCAAACCTCTGTCCCAAGCCCACCCACACCGAGCCCTTTTTGTTCATTTTGCTAGTCTTGAAAAATGTGATGAAGAGCCCTGGCATGTGAGAAAAAGCTAGTGGTTTGCCAAAGCTCTTATGGGTTGGTCTGCTTTTTTAATCCTTTGTTAAATGTGATTGCAGCTCAGAATTTGTCCTTTTTTATGTTTTGCAAATTGAATTAACAATAAATAAATAGCTAAAAGGAGCTTAGTGGCAAATTTATTTTATCTGTGTGTTATAATTCAGCTGGCAAACACCGAGTTTTTCAGAGGAGAACATCCAGGGTTCATGGCTTAAAAGATCAAAAACCAGAAACAAGTGAGCAAGGAGCTACATCCTTTGCCACTACCCCAGCATCCATTACTAAGATTTTTATTACTAAGTCATACAAAGACAGCAGTGACAAATTATGAGCTCAGGAACATCTCATATATCACACAGATGGAACTAACAAAATTTTAAAATATGTGTCACTTTAAAGGGTAATGAATAAAGACAAATGTGTCTTATTCCAGACTCCAGAAATGAGCAGCTATTCAGAATGGGGAACTGAATAAAGCTATCATTTCACACCACTTTCAATTCTGCTACCATAATTTTCACAGACAGAATAACTTAATGGGAAAGTGACACAGGTCATCAATGTAATAAAAAGCTGAATATCAGATGGTGAGAAAAAATCCTTAGTGGTTTTAACGCTATCAAGAGTGTCGCAGGCTTGGCTTTCCTGAAGCCAGGGCTATCTATACAGCCAGCTCTCACAGCATTTGCATTGGGGGAACTGCTGATTCAAACCAGGCAAAATAAAATGAAGCTCAAGTAAAGACCTGTTTCTGAAAGGTGGAAAGGTCTAAGCACAACAGATGCCTCAGCTTGACAAAATGATTTCTGTAAGGACTCAAACAGAAAGGGGCAATTACTGCCTTATGCTCGAGCTCTAATCTTAAATTATAGGATAGTTTCCTAATGAGGGGGAACATTGCCTGAGACAGCTGGGGTGGATGGAAGGGAACACTGCTGTAATTACACATCCTTACACATCAGTGACAGAAGTTCCCAAACTCCAAGGGGAAACACCTTCATAATGTTTGTTTTTGCAGAATCAAACATCATTCTCAGTTTGCAGTGGAATGGAAACATTTAAGTATGGGAGCCTTAAAACTGGATTTCTGCCCTACATGATGCATGTTAGGAGCTGGACTGCCTTGGCAGAGGTGAGTTAGTGTGCTTGGATCTTAACTCAGGCTTGGGTACAATAACAAATGCCAACTAGAGAAATTCAAGGTTTGTCAGTGGCACTGGAGAGGGAGAAAAAAATAAAACCAGTGGACAAGTCTTAGGCAGAACATCTGATATGGCATAATCAGAACACACTTGTTCCCTTCTTTCGAGATGACTGCTAGCAGCAAGGGTGTTGAATGTTTCATACATTTTCCTACAACACAGAGCATATTACTGGACAGACTGAAAATACAATTCTTGGTTTAACACTTTTTTTTTTTTTGCCTTTGTGTGAAGACAGCAGTCTAAAATGTGGTCTGCACACTCCCAGAGTTCCACAGATGACTTCCAAGGGCTGCAGCAGAAATAACTAAAGAACAAGCTGTTGTCTGGTCACTATTCAAGGATCTGCATCTCTCTAGTAACAGAGGTTTACAGGTGAAAAAAGCTTAAAATCTTTGCATTTACTCTATTACTATACCATGAGAAGAAATGGATGATATTTTTCCAATTAGTACTTCCATGGATGACTCAGCTCCTACTAGCATGATACACAACTATATTTTCAGAGTATCTTTGCTTCAGCCAGTACACAGAACAAGACCTGATTATGTAATTAGCAACTATTCAATGATTTGTGTTCTACTGGTTGTTTAATGGGGCTTCAGACTTTGCTGTATTCTTTTGTAATGACAGAAGGATTTTTTGTTCCCCAAGATGCTTGTTTATTAGCATTTAACAGCATAAAATCTGAGTATTTCACAAATATTTTTTTAAGAAAACCTGTGAGGTGAGTGGATAAAAAATGGGAGGGAAAATAAAATAAACTTGGCAACCAATGTGAGATATTAAAACCTGATCCTTTTAAGCACTTAATGTTTGGGATTTATTTTTATTTTTATTTTTTTTTTAATATACAAAAAACATAGCTTCCATTGACTTTAGTTACAGCTCTGAATACAGCACTTTCTCACATCAGGAGTCACACTGACCACCAGGGAAATTAGGAGTTTCCGAGTAAACATATACAAAGTTTGCCTGGAATGCAAGGAGTTCTGGAGCAGTGGAAGAGAGTCCAAGGCAGCCTTTAAATCCCAGAGGCCATTTATCCACAACGTATCTTCTCTTTGCCCTCAGCTTTAAGTCCTGTCCTTCTGATTGCTCTAGTCCTTACCTCCACTCTGTAAACTTCCCATGAAGTCCTAATCTTCTTGCACTAGGCCTTAGTAAATCCAAGATTAATGGACCACAGATATTAGCCCCATGTACAATTTGTTTCTTAGACCAGCACTGTTCCCCCTCTCCTTGTCTCAGCATCAGTGTTCCCACTGCCTTTCTCCCTTTCTCCTGTGTCAACTCAGCCAGGTTCAACCACAAGTTCTCTTTGTGGGTATTCCCAAGCTCTCATGGTCCCTTCCAGCTTCTGCCTTGCACTTTACTTCATCATCAGTGTTCTCCCCCATCTCTGATTCTGGTTTAAAACTTTCATCCTTCCTCCTGCCACCTCCAGGACCAATTTACACTATTCTGAGGCTTCTGCTGTGCAGCCGCTTCCCCTTTCCTCCATAGTGCCAGTCAGGGGAGGCTGGCTGAAAAACAGCCTGTGCCCCTCTCAACATTAGGTGTGACCTGCCACAGAGTCAGCCTTGTAACAACCATACAGGAGGAAAAGTTACCTTAAACTTGGATTGGAGTGTGCTCAGGGAAGACAAGTCATCAGGGAGGTTATTTGTGAAGGTTTCTGTGGAACATTTGTGAGTGACAAACCTTCAAGGGCCTCCCTCTGACTAAGCAACCTGTGGCTGTGTTAGCTGAAGGAGTGTAAAAGAGAGGGCTCTTTCAGCAAGACCACCTCTCCCTCCTCCTCCCAGCCCTCCTGACTGCAAAGGCTGAATCTCCACTCCAAACACCTTTGACCTGTAGAAGCCTTCCAGGCTGTATCTGAAAATTACAGCCACGCGTCTGTAGGTGTACCTAGTAGAGCCAGACAGCTCTGAACAGGTCAATTCTAGGAGCTGAATTCAGAAGAAATTATAAGTGGCTGTAAACACGGCTTTGTGAGATGTGCAGACAATTTTAATAATACCTGGGGCCACCAGACTCACCTACAATAACTGATTTCATTTGGAGAAATCTATACAAAAACTGTTTTGGTACAGCCTACAGTAAACAAGCTTTTGTTTTATCCTCCTCCTCCCCATGTTAATTGTCACAGATACAGCCTGACATCACTGTAATCTGGAAAACAGATAGTTAGGAAAGGAATTGCAGCCACACCAGCACCTAGCTTTCATCTGACTTCTTTCTGCTCTTTGATCTCTTAGCTTGCTAATTAAGAAGCTTGAATCAGCACCCTGCCAAAAGAGGTTGTGCCTTTTTTCCATACCAGTGACCCTCTGAAAGAACAAACAGCGTACTCACGTTCAGTGAAAGTGGCATTGCTTATGAGTCTTTCAGCTCTGTTCATTTAGGTGACCATATAAATGTGTGCTGTGTTCTACTGTAGACCCTCCTCTTTCTGCATTTCCTATTTTAAGATGAATTGAGGGGGGAAAAAAATATAAGCCTTGACATCACATTTTGCAGAGGAAGCAAATGTGCTCCTCCCTAAATCTAAATGAATGGCCTTTTAAGGTGACTGCTGAATTAAATTCCTGTATGATGAAATCAACAGGCATGAGAAAGTTCTTATTTCCGAAAAAGAAAAATGTTGCAGGGAAAAAAAACCAAACCAACAAAAAAAATCAGCCAGTGTGTGATTGCAGGGCTGAGAGCTGAATAGGAGCTGTTTACACTGACTCAATAAAGATACTTCACTCAGCTTTAGTAGTAAGGCTGCTTCACAGGCTGAAGGGAAATGGGGATATACATATTCTGAGCCTGCTAAGCTTCTCTAATGCAAGACATGTGCATTTTGCTGAAGTCCTGAAATACCTCACTTAGAAGAAAGATGATTGAAACCCCAAGAACATCTTTCTGTTTATCATATATTACGTATTTCTGACATTTCTTTGAGCAGTACTGTATGCAGTCAACATCAGTCTTTATAGATATATGTGCCTGTTAGGTATGCAGCTAAAACCCAGTTTCTGTGAAGGCCTAAAATACCCTTAATACAGAGTAAAAATAATCTCATTAGGGGAATGGGGCACGTCTGGACATTCTCAGGACAGAAACTCTACCCAAGCACAGCCTGTTGCTTTACCCTCATCAGGGGAAATCACAGGGAACTAAACCACCATGAAATGCAAATATTAAACAATCTCCCTGCAATCTTGAAAAAAAGAACCAGAGACCTCCATGAAGGCCATACATTTTGTAGAGCTCAGGAAGTCACTAATGGTTGATTAATACCGCTGAAGCACTTTTCTCTCATTTTTCACAGTGATATTGCAGAAACCTGAGAATACAATGGACATGAAATCTGGCTCCAGTTTTTTACCTCTCCTTATGCCTCCTGCCCCAATGTAACCCTAAAACCTGGGTCCTTCCTCCACATCTTGCATTGTTGGGACTTTTCCTGTGGCTGAATTGTTGATAGAAATAATAGCTTTAGGGCAGGAGAGGTTCTTTAAGGTGTTGGTATTTTTATTATTATTCCATCACCCAGACTTGCATTAGGTAAGGTTAGACCAAACAGTGATAAAACACTGATGTCTTATCTTAACTGTTCTCAGTGTTGCTACAGGCAATGGTGCTACACCAGAGATAACTGAATGTTAGGGGAGGGTGGCTATTTTAGTCAAGCCTACATGTGCAGGAAGGAGGGGAATGTGACACCTCGCTACAGATTTAGTTTTAAGATAAATGAAGCAGAAAGCAATGATTTTCCTTTTTTGAATGTAATTCCTCCTATCACAGATTTACAGGCAGTAAATTAATTACTTGGGCAGTACAAATAAGAAATTAAGAAGAAGCTGAATGATGGCTTGAAGACCTTTCAGAGTTGAGCGAACTCTATCACAACAGGCAGGGGAACACTGCAGTAAAAGCTACTTTCTGTGTCATAATCTGGAGCTAACCCTGAACTGAATGTCTCAGCAGGGGGTGTGACAGCACTACACCCTTTTAATTTCTCCTGTCTTCTTTGGTCTCTGTCTACTAAAAGAATGAATTCTGAGTTTCGGACTCTACATATATCTCATCCATAGCAACCACAACTCTTCCCTCAGACTGGCTAAAATGCAAGTCTGAAATTTAGATGAAAGAAGATGGATCTTCCCCCGATACTTTAATTCTGAGCTTGATTGAAATTTAGAAGTAAACATCTTTGTCAGCATCAGGGCTTCCTGATGGCCCTTCCCATTTTAAAGACTCCAGATTCTGGCTTAGCAACCCATGACCTTTGCTAGCAATCAGTGGGAAAGCACTGAAGAAAAATTGCTGAGTGATGACTCACTCTACCAGAGCTTGGTTGCTCTATCATTTTCTAGTGCTGCTGATGGGAAGATACTTTCTATTGTGAGAGGCTTGTTTTCCTGCTCCATAGGAACAATGATCCATAAGGATTTCCTGAGGAGTGACTTCTCCTTAGAGTAAGTCTTCTTGTCTCTTAGCCCCTGAAAGACTCACTGAATTACCCATTACCCAATTACTTATAACCTTCCTGTTCCCTCCTGCATTTTCAACACCTACTTCAATGCAGATGACTCCTCATTGGACATAGGCACTGGGGAGCAGGGAACTAATGAAAAACTTTCATAAATCAGCAGAGGAGGTGTAAAAATATAGGACCCAGTACAGGAATCAGGAGATCCATGTGGAATACAGCATGGGGGATTGCACTTGGAATTGAGCAACACAGTCCTGGCAATGCTGGAGTGAACTCCAGCTTGGAGCAGCTGACCATGATCAGGGTCACAGCAGAGGACTTCTTTCTTCTCTGATCAGAAATAGCACCTGGGGCTTCTTAAGAAAGCAAAGGCACAACAGCAGTCAAGGTTTATCTCTTTGGGCAGAAGTCCCAAAGCCACTACATTCTTCCCCTTTAATTTACAGTCTTCAGTGATGACTCCTCTCCTCTGATGGCTGCAGACTGTAAGCACAGCTGGCTGTTTGGGGTGGCTGACACGCAGAGCTGCACCTGCTAGAATAGATGCAAAGAAAAGAGATGTGTTCTGAGAGATACAAAGGCATTGTCTGACCCGTGATGGATTGCATGGGCAACAGAGTTTGTTAAGACCATCCTGTGTGATCTCCTGCATTGACCATCTGCTGGCTCCTAGCTGGGTGACAGAAAGCCTTTTAAAAAGCTACCAAACCTATGGAAATGACTCTGATCTGATGGTGAGTACTGGTAAATATGTGTGTGTGTGCCTTTAGATTGATAGTGTGGAAGAGATGTCAGTCACACTGCATAGCTCACTATTGTCCCTTTTTCTACTCCCAGGAGGCCGGGAGAAGCAGCTGTACTGTAGAGATGCCAACCATCAGCAAAATACAGCAATTGTTTTATGAGTTTAATGCTATTTGTCTTCTTATTTACCAGAGATGCATGTAATACTCAATGAAAGCCAGTCTACTGAGGAGAAAAATCTTAAAAAATGCCCTTCCAATTGCTAATGTATTTTTCTTATTAAATAGATTTTTTGTTTGTTTTAAAATATTTAACCTTCATTAAAAAGAAAAAAAAAAAAGCAGCAAGTGAGGGTGGAGAGGTCACGCTGAGAGAAGATGGGAACAGGGAATGGAAAGCAGTCCAGCCAGGTCTCATCTTGTTTCTAATTACTTGTCCTACCAAGGACAGGGTCCCCACATTGCCATGGAAGCATATAGTCCCTGCTGCAAAGGCTCACATGCTGAGGGGTGAATGGTCACTTTGAGTAACTGTGTCTGAAGGAGTTCAGGCTGATCTCCAGACAAGTGTGAGAAAGTTGCTGCCTTGGTATTTGCCCACACAGGTACTGCAGTCTCCTCTGTGTTTGCTACAGGTATTTGTAATGGCTGGGACCAGAGGGTGAGCACTGCCAACCTCTGTAGCAAGTAGAATTAATTGCAGATAGAGGCCCACTGCAGAACAGATAAGAGGGATCTAGAAAAATGACGGAGGCCAGACAGCATGAGATAAATGGTAGTGAGAAAGCCTGCACTAACAGCAGTAATGTAGCCGTGTTTCCTGAGAAGGGAGCAAGAAATGTCCCTAGTGTGGACATACTTCTTGTTGGCCAAAACACATTCTGAATTCCTCAATAATCAGGCAGGAAGTGGTAAAATCCATCAGACAAAATGAACAATATGTTATTTTTTCCAACATTAAAAATATATTTTCGTTCATAACTATTACAGAAAAAACATCTTATGGCCAATCAGATTTATTTTTTCTGCCATACTAAATTTTTCAGTGATGTACAGCACGTGGAATTTCTGTGCACAAAGATTTGTTTTAGGAGCTTTGTTTCCATACAGATCAGTACTTTACCTAATATATGCATTGTTCAAAAGTACTCACTGCTCTTTCCAAAATTTGCTAAAATAGAAATTAAATTTTAGCAGCTTTCCAGTCAAGCAACCAGAGAGAAAAGAAGAATTATAACAGCCATGAGTTTTGTGCTTTGTGTAAACAGCTGGAGTTAGGTAATTTCTGATTTATTTTTATCACTTTGTGTGATTTTGTCTAGCTGGCACCATGAGTGAAGTCAGTGTTGACTCTGTACCACAACAGGTCTACAGACTTGTACCTACCGTTCCTTGGCTGACTGTTCTGAGAGCCTCATACCAAGATTTCCTGTTGCCTCCATTTTAGAGCAGTTCTGTCTTTTCTCTGATGAGTGGAAGTTACCAAGACCCAGCAGATGCTGCTGCCTGAGTTCAGCAGAGTAATACTGTGATTCCTTCCTGCTTCTTTGCTTGTACATCAAGAGGAAGGAGGATGCTAACTTTATAACTTCTCCCCATTGTGCCCCAGAGGTTAGGCACCTTGCCATATACAGATGTTATCAAAAATGGAATCATTTTATAAATAAACTGTGAATTAACAACAGTCTGCAGAAATGTATGCTTTGGTTCAAGACTGATGTATTCCATTCTTTGAGAACATTCTCTAAATAAACTGCATGTTTTAATTTTATACTTTGTTATGATTTATCACATTGTGGTTTATTTAAGGCTTTCAATGCTCTCTCTTCCATTTGCTGAACTTTAGATATGGAATTAAAATACGCTTGACTGCATAGTCTTCCTTTATATTCAAAGAAGAAGCCATGTAGCTATCACAATGGATTAAGACATCCCACATTAAAACCCTGTCACTTTTGCAACTGCATTTATGCAAAAAGACAACAGTAGCTAATGGGTCCATCTAAGACATTGAGTTGAATGGACAGTTTTTTGATGGCTGAGGTAATTATGAACACTCTGAAAAAGGCTGCTTTGCCAGTGGTAGCCCAAGAAAACTGAATACTGTTGTGCTGCAAAAAATTCACTGCAAGTATTCAGCCATCTTATTCCATTACATGCCATTACAAGAAACAGTGACTTGTTTATTCACTGGAAGTTCATGCACATACACTACATCTTTTGACAGTCCATAAATACTGCCTTAGCCTGCTTTCTGTCAAAAGCACAGGCTCAAGCTAAGAACCTTTCTAAAGGATTTCTTCTCCATTTGTCCACTACGGACAGACCATAGCACCAATAGATACATGATCTCAAAATTAAGTGATCCCCATTCTTTCATACAGGTTCCAAAAGCCACCTTTGCTGTCTGGACTCAGGCACAAGAGAGTTATGGGCTGATCCATGCATCCACAGGGAAAGCTTCTCCTTTGGGAGGCATCCCCCAAAACATCAGGATCAAACTTTCAAGTCTGTTCAAACCAACTTTTTCAAGAAGTAGGGGTTTCCAGGGAAAAATATTAATGTTGTTAAGGTATCTTCACAATAAAGTCTGTTGTTACCAAACCTTTTGACTTCCATTTGGTATTTCGCTATGCCTTAAATCTTTTATTTACTGTCTTGTAATGATTCATATAACTATATAGTGCTGCCAAGTTCATTCCATTACCATGGGGACATTTGCAGACATTTTAAATAGTTGAGATAAATACAATAAACAAGAAAAAACCACCAAGAAATAAATGGATACAAAATGGGAGGTCAGTGGCTCACGAACTGGAATGAAATACACTGCATTTTTTAACCGGCTAGCCAACTCAACACTAACTGCACAAGTTGCCTAATAATACACTAAAGGTAGAATAATACTACATTCTTTCTGCAATAAAGTAGCCAAAACACTTTTTAAAGAAGGGTAATATAGACAAGCATTTGCTTCCTACACAACTGAACCCTCTTCCAACAACATTCAATTTTCCATCTAGGTATTTCGAGGAAATAAAGAACACACAGGAACTGGCATGTAAGTGCCATATCTAATAGACTATTTCTATCCCAGTATCTTTGGTGAAGATGAGTAATATCTGAAGACAGGCATGGCCATTACAAACACTGCTAAAGTCACAAAACATGAAGTCATATTTCTTAGCAGTTCAGGTCTATCTATCTATCTATCTATCTATCTATCTATCTATCTTTTATTTAGTATATTATATAAAAGAGGTGTTCCTATGCACTCCATGAGCACAAGATTAACTATCAGAAAGTGCTATCAATGTAAAACCAAACAGTCCATGCTCCCCACATATTTGACCACCGTTTTTTACCAGGGTTTTTACAGGACTTTACATTGCATTTTGCAGGACTTTACAGGGCATTACATTGGACTGTTAAGGGAAAAAAAAAAGTGTTGGCAAGGAGTTTAGAAACATCCCGTGTAGGAAGAGTCCATGCTCCCAGTTCATCCAAGAAGGACACTTAATGAGCTCATGACTCAGAAGTTGTTTCAAAAATATATTGATGGTATTATGCAAATAAGCCAAACCCTTGTTTTTCCACACTTCCATGCAGATTCGGTGTTTTGCATTAAAATTTACACACTGTAAGGATTGTGTCTGAAATCTGGTTCTGTAACAAGCACATAATTTCTTCAAAAATTCTGTAACACTCTAACTTTCTGTTATTACAACAACAAAAGAACTTTCCTTATCTGGAAACTAAGGGTAAGTTTTGAGTTATGCTAATGGATCTACTTTGAAACAAGCTCTTGAAATATTCTTGGCTTATATAGGGGATTCATCATCAAAAAGACCATTATCTCCCATTATGAATCCCAAATGGGATCTATAGAACTGATTATTTCAGAACTGTGCTCTATTTCTAGTATTGCTCAGTCATCATAGCAAAATCACAAAGTACTTTTCTCTTTATGTGAAATAGAAGTTCAGAATATTGCAATTCAGAATGTAAATACAAAGAAGTAATATGAATCAAGTTTCAGCATTTTCCTTGTTCTATGTTTCTAGGGATTTTTTCTACTCTATGCACCAATAATTTAACTAATGGATTGAACCATAATGTATTTTGAGTATTTCTATACTGTTATATTCATATTTTAGCAGTTTATGGTTCTCTCACAAAATACAATTTTGAGATTTTTTTTCTTAATAGAGAGCTTTGGCTGTTCAAGATTGTATAAACCTTAAATTGCAAAATTCCCACTCTCACCAATGGCAGTAGCATAGTCAGACCTATGTGCAATCAGATGCCAACTGTCACACATGATTTAAGTAAAAAAAAAAAAAACTTTGCTTTTTACTTACTGATAAGTATTTCATATCACCTTTTGTTGCAAAAGACAAGTGAGCAGTTGTACTGGATTAACTGGAGCTATATGCATAGGTGTGTTCAGCTTAATGACTGCCTCTAGATAAACTATCAGCAAAGCCCAAAAGACTGGGACAAACAAGTCATCCTGTGACAAAAGCAGGAGACAAAACCGGGCAGTAAACTATGAAAGCTTCCATTCATTGATTCTAGCCCAGGGGTTCAACGGCTGAGTTTAGGCTGGAACCTAGAGATCAAACGCATAAGGAGTACCTGAAATTGGAATTTGCAACTGAGTGTCTGAAAAGCAGCTTTCAGGAGGTTCTGTAGGGTTGATGCTCTAGTGCTGAGACACCAATAATTTTGTTCACACAGAGCAGCTACTCAGAAAAACCAGGAAGGACGGTCTGACTACCCTGGACAAATCACACACATTTGTGTGGTAGATTAGACAGAAGTGGTGGTACAAACCCTTCTCTGTGTGAAATCCTTTGCTCCTAAAGGCCATGCCAAGCAATTAATTTTGTTTAATCAAATCATATAAGTGCCAGGTGCAGCCTCCAAGGGCAGATCTGGGAGCCAAGTCATGTGCTAGTAAGCACAGTGGCACAAGGGTAAGTGCACTGGTAGACTCAGGACCCAGCAGGAGCAAAGTCCAGGCTGGTCCTACTTGAGGCACAAAGGGACAGACTCGTCCCTTTGGAATGAATTTGGAGAGGATTCCAGATTGCAGGCATGCCAGTAACTATAACAGAAGCTACAGTTACATTTTTACAGGTAAAGAAAACAGAACAAAGTGACAAAGTGATTAAAATGCCAGTAATGGCACAAATCTGCAACGCTTGGCTTCAGCTGTTCAGCGTTTGTACCCAAGGCCTTGATGTGCACACTGCTACCTCAAGTCTAATGTCAAGTACTAGATGTACTGCTGCTATAGTATGTGCAAAGACAAAGCCTGATTCAATGCTCCTAGGCTGATGCAGATATCCTTTAACCAAAAGGGGAAAACTGCAAAATACAAAGGCAGACTGCTGCAAAGGCAGACAGTGGCACAGGGTACACAGTACTTGTTTCCCATAAGAACCTGTCATTCACTTTACTTTTTATAGAAACAATGTCCTGATATGAGTAAAGAGAATAAAGAGCTGAGTACTGTACATACAGAATTGATGTTTTAATTCATTCTGTAATATTTTATTTATTCTCTAATATTTTCCTTCTGGAACTGAAAGAAAACCCACTGCCTAGCATTTATGCAGGAAATTAATTTTTAGCTCATTAATTCATTTTAAGAAAAAAACACTTTTCTTTGGGAAAGCATAACTCCTTTCCTGAAATTAAAAAAAAAAAAAAAAAAGGCAGTAAAATGTCACATTGCATTACATGTCTAAGTTTTTTTTCCCCGTAATCTAATAGGCAAAGTATGACAGCAGTACCTTATTCTAGGCTAGGAAGCACTTGCTAATGTAAATAGTCAGCCAGCCCAGTTGCCCAAAGGCCTCGCTCTCGTAGCAGTGGCAGCCTGAGCAGCCCCTTGGTGCCCTGCTCAGACTCAGCAGCGTGCTCAGCTGCAGCGCTGCTCCGTAGGGATTACACATCTGGCTATAGGGGAAGCCTGGTAAGGACCTACGGAGACCTGCCCAACCCCAGTGGGGTTTACTCATTAACGAATAATCAAACGGAGACCTGGAATTACAGGACACGTGGCACACACGATCACCTTGCTCCTGGTCATACCAGGAGCCTATTGCCTGCAAGCAGAGGGGTGGAAGGGCGAGAGGGGCCTTTGCTCAGGGCTCTGATTCCTGGCGTAGGAAAAGTATTTTTCAATCTGTCAGCTCACCAGTGTGCATCTGTGACTCCTGTACAAACAACACATTAGATGGTGCATTTTTCAAATAGCTTAACACTACAGGAAACCTCCTGTGTCTCCCGAGAAGCAAGTCTTTCACATGGAATAGGGAAACTGCCATGAAGGTTGTATCTCACCTCACTTAAGGAACTAATCATTGTTGGCATGAGTGTGGGGCTAAGGGTTAGGCTGCCTTCCTGCTTCTACTGAGCTATATTCCCTGCTACACTACTATAACTGCACAAAGCCAGCATTTTCTACCTTAAACAATAAGTGCATGTGTGTGCCTCTCACAAGGATCACATCATTGGGTTGTAATTTATCAAAGCCTCTTTCTTTAGATAATTGAAGTAATGGATGTATACCAGGACGATACAGTAAACACACTACAAAACAAGAGATGCTGTATTTTTCCTGTAGCAATTGTTCAATAGAAGCCTGTGTTCGTAAGTTTTACAGCATTCACTTGCTGGTGAATGTGGCTTTCTTATTGCTGCAGAGCACTTTTTAAAAAAAGCAAATGGCAAAACTTAAAAGGGGGCCAAGTGGTGAACATTTTATCTTGCTTCATTTGCATATCTACAGAATAATCTTGTCAATGGCAGCCAAAGACAACAGTCATGATGCTGGAGTAATGATAGGATAGATTAACAGAAAGGCCTGGGTTAGAAGAGGCTTTTAAAGATCATCTAGTTCTAAACTGCCGGCAATGAGCAGGGACATCTTCCAATAGACTGGGTTGCTCAGAACCCCATCCAATCTGGCTTTGAACACTTTCTGGCATGGGGCAGCCACAACTTCCCTGGGCAGCTTGTTCCAGTACCTCACCGCCCTCACAGTAAATGATTTTCTTCATCTATCTAATCTAAACCTACTTTCAGTTTGAAGCATTCCCTCTCACCCTGTCACTACATGCTCCAGTGAAAAGTCCATCTTCTTCCCTGTAGGATCCTTTCAGGTATTAAAGGCTGCAATAAGGTCACCCTGAGGCCTTCTCCTCTCCAGGCTGAAAAAACCCAGTTCTCTCAGCCTTTCCTCACAGGAGAGGTGCTCCATCCCTCCAGCTGGTTACTGTGCTCCTTGTGAGTTTGCAAGGGTTGTTTCATGACAGCCCTCCTCCTCTGAGAACAGAAAAGTGCCATAAATACAGGTCTCTGGAAATATTTATTCAGGCAAATGACCATACTGACTTGGTATGTCACCAAAGGACAGGGTCGATGAACAAGACAGATGTGACACCTGATTCCTCACGTTACTGTTAGCATTTGTATTACTCCTGTTTTTTGCAAAATTGCAATATTTACAAAGAGATCATCCAATGTAAGGGTATCCAACAGGTATCCAAGAAGCTACACAGTACAAGGACAAAAGACACTTCTAGGCAACATGACAAGCAGGGGTCAAAAATTGGTCAAGATGCTGGTAGGCATTATTACAAATCTGAAATTTATTATTACAAATTTAAAGAAGGATGCTGTGCTCATTATTCCCCACTGAGCACCCTCAGCCTCCTATCTTGCAAGAGCTAAACTGTAGACAGGAGCAGGAATTTAGGATTCACGCAGTTGGTGTAAAAATTGGCTGTTTCAGCAAGATATTGGTCCATACACAAAGATCTGTCACACTTGCACAGCAGCTCCAAAGGAAGGGGCATCCTTTGGTCTGACTGAGCAAGCATGATTCAGTCTGGAGATGCACCATGTGCCTCACAAACCCAGGAGGAATTGGAGTTGCAGTGCAGGAGCAAGTCAGCAGACTACAAGCACAGTAATTCCACCACATCTCATGCTGGAGCTAATGCTGTGTGCAAATTCAACTACTGAGTCATGTCTGCTTGCATTAAAAGAAATACAAAAACAAAATAGTCTTCCTATGTCTCACTGGCAAGGAGGGATTGAAACTGGCTAGGCTGGTTGGGAACCAACCTGGAGGCAACCCTAGTTAGCAGATTTTCTAAATAAGATGAGTGGTTTTTGTTTCTGTATCCGAAGACAAGAGGGACAAAGATGGGCATTGAGTTATGGCAGCTAGCGTCCTACACTTAAGTTTGCAGAGCTTTTTATTAATTTCACAAAAAAGAAGTCACAAAGTTGTATCTTCCATATTTGAATCACATAAATAGAATCTACAGAATCCTGAAATTTACTTGTTGTGTTCAGTTTTTGAAAGTTCAGTGACATATTTAATGAAGCCTTTGCTTCTGAAGAGGAGAAGCAGATCACTACAGGAATGAAAAAAGCTTGGATTTATTATATTGTACACAGAACACAGTATTTTCCAAGCCTCAGTGATCCATTTGCATTTGCTTTAGTTTTCAAAATGAACACAGTTTTGCAGAATCTTCCAAAGCCTGTGAATTGCTGTATGAAAAGAAACACCTCCCCACACTGCTATTCACAACCCAGAAAAATGGGACATTAACCTCACATAAAACCCATTGGCTTGCATCTTGCTTCCTCATTAAGTCTGTGCCAGTTTTGCAGTAGGTTTCAAAGGTGCAAGCTCACTTGTTTTTCCAACAATCAATCCACAAAGTAATGTTTTACTTAAAATGGAATTCCCCAAAATCATGATTTCTTACTTGAAGGCATCCCCATCAGTTACATGCTATTTTTTCAACATTACATATCTGAAAACCAAGATAAATATTTTTGAGCAATGTGAAGCCCTTACTACAAGAGGGAAAACAAGTACTATTTGTATTGTTTGTTTTCCCACAATGTATTTTTATAGGAGAGTTGTGGGGACCATATTTTGCATTCAGTGAACAACTTCTGTGGTGTAAAATGTCTCTCTTTGTTATTCAAATAACCACAAAAGCAATGTAGCTCTATCTCATTGCCATGGACATTACCACCTAAACCAACCAGAATGAAAAAAAGGTTATTTCTTACCTCATTCATTGTGAAAGACACGAATTTACGAGATAACATTTGGCAGTCCTGTGACCAACAATAATAAAAATCTCTTTCCCTTGGGCACCCAAGAACCACAGTATATTGTAACACTTCCAGTTCTTAAACAGTGCTGAACCACATCACGAAGGGCTGCATACCTTTCTGAAAAGATTATGCATTTTCCTTGTCGTCACCAAAAGTATTTGTTTATCAAATGCATCAAAAAAAAAAAAAAAAAAAAAAAAAAAAAAAAAAAAAAAAGGAAAATACATTAGACATGAACTCTGTGAGAAAAAAAGGAAACTTATGTCTTCATTGTTGCTCCTTCCCACCTGGCTATGACTGCCTGCAGAAATATTGGATTATTGAAAAATTTCCTTTTGTTGCTGAAATTAAAATTGCTGTTTTCATCCTCCCAGTACCAGGGCATGCTGTTAAGTTGCCCTTTTAATAGTGGCAGCAACAGATTACATAATAAACAGTATATATATATTTTTTACCTTTTTGCTAAGCACCTTTCTCTATTAGAGAAATGCACTGTGCTGCATGTGAAAGAAAAGGCCAGGAAAGGACCATACTTGAACACAAAAGAAAGTATGCTAAGTTTCAAATTGCACTTCATAAATACAGGTCTCCAGTATTCCAGTTTGGGCATAAAATATCCCAGATTTTAAAAGGCTCTTGGAGCCTTTGGACAGATACCTATCCAAAACGTAAAATGGAAATACAGCATTTGAGAGCTCTGCAGGAATAGGGAAGGCAAAAGCCATGTGTCTGCCTCTCTTGGACCCCATGTTTTCCCGTGTCACTTCTGTAACTGCAGAGGACGTTTATTCCGGCTGGCAGCAGCTTTTCCGAGGAACCAGTTCAGGGTCTCAGGGACGTACTAGACCAGCCCAGGCAGGAGGATTTGGCAGTGGGATTCGCAGGACACCCAAGCATCCCTTGAGCCCCCAGAGGGATTTTACTTAGTCATTTTACCTTTACCTAAAGCAGCCTGCCAACAGCTGCCTTCAAATGGTTTGGCTGTGTTTTGGTTGTTGGTTTTTTTTCACTGACTCGTCATTCATTACGGGGGACTTGGGCACCCAATCGTGACTATGTGGTGGGAGCAGCGAGTGGAGCGCCGCAGTGCTGCAGACCGGGGCTCCGCGGGGGTAAGGGCGGCTGAGGGCTGAGGGCGCTCGCTCTGCCCGTCCCGGTGCCGCTCTCCCGCCGGCCTCTCCCTGCAGGGCGGCGTGGAGGCCCGCGGCCAGGCGCGCACGGAGCAGCGCCGCTCCGAGCGCGGCC